>NXFV01000341.1:0-91743 GCA_002803225.1 Gamarada debralockiae | reverse complement strand
CTGGCCAAAAAGGCACAAGAATTGATCAACGATCAATTCGCTATTCTACTATATAAGGGTGATGACCCAATGCCGCCGCGCACCAGCGCCATCACAGATTTTAAATTAGATTTAAAGTTGATTATTTTAATTATTTTAATTCGAATTATAATAATAAATAAATATTTTTTCTTTATACATATAATAAATCTTAGTTTTTATAAGAAATAGCAAATATGACGCTAGTAATATAAGAGACTTTATAGTAAAGTTATAATATTATTGATTAGTAGAGTAAGATTTTCAAAGGTTTAAAAGCTAATTTCTAAGTATTATAATACTAGTTAAAGTACTAGAGAATCAACCTCAATTCTCTAGCTAGCTAGTCCAGATAATAAGAATATTAACCCCAAGAAAAAAAATTTAGAAGAAAAAGAAAAGAGCTTAAAAGTTAAGTTAATTGTAATAGCTATGGGTAGCTAGAGGGCAACAGGAGGGATCACAGTATATCAGAGAAGTAGTAGTGGGGGAAGAGAGACACAGCAGTTGTATTCGTAGTGGTTGAAAACAAGTCCGGTAGTACTTGTACGCTCTTGAGTAATAAAACTCAAGCTTACTTCCCCAACTTTATAGCTTATAGAGCTTGTATATATATCTAGCTCGTAGTCAAGCTTACGGACAGTTTACGGCCCGTCCTCCGGTCTTACGGCCGTTTACAGTCCAGTCTTATAGCCGTATTGCTATTCCTTCAGGATCATTCCTTTAGGGCCACCTTTCAAGGTCTTCTAAGCCTAGACCTAGGCTCCTATTACATTTAGTACTGATTCTCTTAGTATTTGTTTAATAGAATCCCAGCTCATACAAGGTGCCGCCGCCCATCGTTAGTCCTAAGTACACGCTACCCTCTTCAATTCATTAAGAGCTGGCCGTAATGCGCAAGCCTTCTGGTTATACTATTTCTGTCATGACTGGCCAATTGTCTTTTATAAGCCCGCCAGTCTTGTAGCTTCAGTCTTCGCTGTATGACTTAGTAAGCATTCTGAATCGTGGCGCCTATAGATGAGCATTTAGACTCTTAGAAGTATGCCTTTGCGAAGTTCCAAAAGACTGCAAGTGCAGGCAATGAACTCTAACTAAGAATGGGTGAAGATTGAAGATGGAAGACGGACGATGGAATTACCACAGAGAGCAATGCTCGTCCGCGAATTTCGAATCCGCTTCCCCTCTGGCACGTGGTCGATGTCTACCACATCGCCGTAGCGACATAGCCACAGTGACAGATATCACCGTAGCGGAAGAGTACTTAAGTACTTGAGCTGTTTTCCCCAAGAGCAAGTGGTGTGGTGGTGCGATTTACTAGACAAAGACTCTGTCGTCGTTTAAAAGCCAAGGCTGCCAAGCTTAGTGTTCTGCAATCTGAGCATACGACAGGTTCCTACAGAACCTATCAAATTTCTCGCATTCATTTACCTGTTCTGCGTCTCAGTATCTTCTCATTACGAAGGTTGGTGGCTTGAAAATCGGACCCATTTTTCAAAACGACCGAGAGCACCAAAATCTCTACCTGTGCGCGACTTTATATTAAATTCAATTTTTATCAGAACGTGCTACTTTTAAGTCTATATACAATTAAAGAAGTAATCCATCTTTTATGCAAAATTGGAATCAATTGAATTGATTTTGCAATTATAGAAGAATTATTCTTACGGCCTGTAAATCTCGAAATTTTCGCTTATTTGAAAATGGTCCGGTTTTCAAGTCGCCAGCCTTTGTAAGATGTCAGATAGGGTGACTATGAGTTATTTCTAGCGCAAATAATTTTCAAATGCGAATGCCTAGTTGATTGACTTTACGAAACGCGAAAGAAGTTGAACTAGACTGCTTTTAAAAATTTCCAGCATTATCAGTTTCGTATTGAGGAGAAGAATCCCCAGTCTTCTGGTGGGAGGCTGATGAGTTGGGCGTGAAAAGGCAGTTCAAAGCCACCAGCGTGCTGGCCCCGCCACTACAATTGCCTCGCGAATCACCCCAAACCACCAAATTTCAGTGGGGTGACCCATCGCATGATTTTCATAGAGTGTGTAACCATAATAAACAAACTGTGTATATACTCTTAAGCTTTCTATTCATTATCTTGCTCGATGTCTTTGCAAACTTCACCGGTAAATTAATGCACCAATTACAATGCTTCTTTTCAGGCAAATCGCTACCCTGGTACGGAAAGACCTTCTCCTCCTTTACAACCCAAAGAGGACGACAAGTATGCTATGGCGCTCATTATTTGGCCCTATAATCTTCGCCGTCTACATGTCCATCATCCTCAAAGTATATTGGCCTAAAGAAAATTATGGCGTCGGCTCACCTACTCCTGTTCGTTCACTGCCAGACGCAATGCAGCTCGCTACCGGAGGCCGCAATACCTTGGCTCTAGTAAACAGTGTCTCTTCCGGTGGAGATATCGACCGTGTCATTCAATTACTTGCTCAACCTGTTGAAGCATCTGGCAAAATAGTCAAAATCCTTACAAGTTACGCCGAATTAGTTCAGACTTGCCAGAGTACCCTTCAAGGAAGCACGAAGTGTTATGGGGCCGTGGTATTCAATTCCTCGCCGAAAGAAGGGCCAGGGGGCATGTGGAACTACACCCTTCGATCAGATGCAGCATTTGGTGTGAAAATCGATGTTGGAAAGACAACGAATGATGCAGAAATCTACCATCTCCCTCTTCAACGCGCTGTAGATGTGGCCATTGCGACAGTGAATAGTACTGGGGAAGCGATAGTACTTCCATCAATTAATGAATATCGTATGTAGTTTCTCCGTCTCTTAGAATTCATGAAGCTCACCTTTCACGGCATTTACATCAAAGACGCAAAAGGAATGGACAGACAGCATCACGACCAGTATTCAAGGCGCAAACACCAATTACCTTTCTATCGTCTGGTACATCGCCTTTATTGGTGTGATGTATCAGCTAGTAGGCCTCATGGCCAAAGAACGGGAGAGAGGAATATCCGATCTGGTCGAATCCATGATGCCCAATTCTCGTCGCTGGGAACCTCAGCTAGCCCGACTTGTCGCACATCATCTCGCATTCACCATGGCCTATGGTCCCAGCTGGATTATCATGGGAGTCATTGCCAAAGTTGGCATCTTCCCCCACACTTCAGGAGGAATCGTGGTCATCTTCTTTATTCTGACTGGCCTTGCCCTTATCTCTTGTAGTATATTAGGAGCTCCCTTCTTCAGAAAAGCACAGCTCAGTGGTATATCCACCGTAGTGGTCGCCCTAGCCCTAGGTATTGCTGCGCAGATCAAAGCCAAACATATGGACTCCGCCACTGTCATTATACTGAGTCTGCTATTTACTCCAATGACTTTCGTTTTCGGCTTCATCTGCATCTCCAGATTCGAACACGCATCTTCGGCAGCGAACATTATCCACGACGCGCCTGGATGGACATGCACACTCCCGGGTATTGTATTCTGGATTCTTCTGATCGTGCAAATCATCGTATACCCAATTATTGGAGGTTATGTCGAGCACTGGCTCTACGGCACTGCGTCTAGAAGATCTCGAAGAAAGGTTTTCTCAGTAGATGCCGAGAATACAGATCCAGTTCTGTTGAGCGGTTTCAAGAAGATTTACCAGAAGAATTTCTTTCTGCGCTTTATCGCGTCTCTCTTTGGCCGGAAACTCAACAAGGTAGTTGCGGTCGATGACTTATCCCTCGCTGCCCTCAAAGGTCAGATCTTGGTGCTGGTAGGCCCAAACGGCTCCGGAAAAACTACAATTTTGAACGCGGTCGCTGGTCTGAGCAGTATTACTGGCGGCTCTATCACAATCGATGGCTCTGGTGGCATTGGGTTATGTCCTCAACAGAACGTCCTTTGGAATGGCCTCACTGTCGAGCAACATGCCACGATATTTTCCATGCTGAAAAACACTTCAACTTCGAATGTGAAGGCGGACGTCGAAAATTTGATTGCACAATGTGGCCTCCAAGACAAAAGGAAGTCTCCTGCGAGAACCTTATCGGGTGGACAAAAACGAAAACTCCAGCTAATTATGATGTTGACCGGAGGGAGTCGTGTCTGCTGCGTTGACGAAGTCTCCGGAGGTCTAGACCCGCTCTCTCGTCGCCGCATATGGAACATCATCCTTGCGGAAAGGGGAACTCGGACCTTCATTCTCACGACCCATTTCTTGGACGAAGCGGAATATCTCGCTGACCATATGGCTATCATTTCAAAAGGTCACTTGAAAGCCGAAGGCTCGACCTCGGAGTTGAAGGCCCGGCTTGGAAATGGATATCGGTTTTCTGTTCCTCCCGGGGCCGAGAATAAGCTGGAGACGGGACTTGGTGGACTTTCGAGCAAGCTTCAAGCAGAGCAGACTTTCGCCACCGCAGATCCAACAGTAGCCTTGGAGAAAATCAAGAAGTTCCAAATGCAGAGCATCAAGAAATGCCAGATCGCAGGCCCAACTATTGAGGAAGTCTTCATGAAACTCACGGTGGACGATGAAAAGGTGGGATTGGATGAGCTGCCAAGAGATGACGATTTTTTACGTTCTGCCTCATCCCCAACACACCCAGGTGGAAAGATCTTCCCTATCATGAGTGTCAACGAAAAACGTCATAATACAATGCTATTAACAGGCCGTCGCACTAGCGCTATGCGACAAGCTTCCATCTTGTTCCGAAAACGGATCAAAGTCCTACGTTGGCAGTGGGTGGCATTTCTTTCTGTGGTTGTCATCCCGGTCATCGCTGCAGGCCTCATCTCCATGATTCTGAAGAACTTCCACAATCCTGGGTGCTCATTCATGGATCAAGTATCCGTCTCGGATATTGAAGGCTTGTCGGAAAGCCTTACGCCTCAACTTGTTGTTGGGCCACCAAGTGCCTTTGCCCTAGAAAGAATACAGCTTCTCTTGCCATCTCTAACGGGTGTCTCTTCGAATAAGAACGAAACTTCTCTCCTTCAAGCTATCCATAGCGTCAATACTCTTGACGAATTCACCAATTTTACGAAGAGTAACTATTCGACTATCGTACCAGGTGGACTGTTCTTAGGGAGTAAAAACTCCACACCGACATTCGAATTTCGCTCAGATCTCGGCATTCTTGGACTATATTCGGCTATCTTCATCCAGAATGCAATGGATGTCTTACTCTCAAATCAATCGATTGTTACTCAATACGGTAAGTTACAAGATTTCAACCTGGCTGATATTAGATAATGATTCCAATAGCTGTGTTTGACTACCCCTGGCCAGCTAACACCGGCGATTCCCTTCAATTCGTATTTTATTTCGGTCTTGTCATGGCTGCTTATCCTGCTTTCTTTGCTTTGTATCCAACCATCGAGCGTCTTAGAGGCGTGCGGGCATTACAGTATTCGAATGGAGTTCGGAGTCTCCCTTTGTGGTAAGTGAACGTTTCAAAGCTGAACTATTTCCCCCGAGCCACCGCTAATTATTTCAGGCTGGCGTACTTAGTATTCGATGGCACTATTGTCATTTTTATGAGCGTTCTGTGCACCATCGTCTTTGGAACCTACGTTCCCGACGCATGGTATTACCTAGCGGAACTTTTCGTTTGTCTTTGCCTGTACGGCATTGCTTCAATTCTCCTATCATACGTCATATCACTCTTTGCCCGATCCCAACTCGCGGCATTTGCCCTCTCAGCTGGTGGACAAGCGTAAGTGATCCTGCCTTCCAAGTTTTTAAAGCTGCTCATTGGCCACATTTAGGTTCATGCTCTTGATGTACATGACCGCCTATATGAACATCAATTCACAGTCGCCCCCAGAGAAAGTGGTGTCAAATATCCTCATAGTTACTTACACACTGGGCCTGATCACACCAGTCGGACAACTGCTCCGGGCAGTCATTGTTGCCTTGAATCTCTTTTCGACAGTTTGCACTGGCTTTCCTCCAGTAAAGTCCCCTAGTCCAGGTTCTATAACGCTGTATGGCGGACCAATCGTTTACCTTATGGGGCAATCCTTTTTTTTATTCGGAATCCTCATTTGGTTTGATCACGGCTTTTCGTTGAAAATACATCGCAAATCCAAAACCCATGCCAATCCCGAAGACACCAGGACCAATGAGCCGGAAGTGTCAGAAGAGGTATACCGCGTCAGTACTTCCGAAGACGATGGTCTCCGGATTCTGCATATCAGCAAATCTTTCAGCACCAGGACCTATGGGAAAATCACTGCAGTTGACAATCTGACGTTAGGCGTCAAGCCAGGCGAGGTATTTGCGTTAGTAGGCCCCAATGGAGGTACGCCCATACCCCTTTTCTCTTCATCAAACTCTTTACTAATCGTATTCTAGCTGGCAAGTCGACGATAATCTCTATGCTCCGAGGCGAGATCAAGCCGAATCGTGGGCCTGGTGAGATATATATCCAAAACATCTCCGTCACCAAAGACAGAGATTCTGCACGATCCCATCTCGGCGTGTGTCCTCAATTCGATGCAATGGATCAAATGACCGTTGTCGAACACCTGAGTTTTTATGCTGGAGTTAGAGGAGTCAATGATGTTGAACGGAATGTGCAGGCTCTTGTGAAGGCTGTTGGCCTGGCGCCTTTTGCGGGCAGAATGGGGAGCAAGCTCTCTGGAGGAAATAAGAGGAAGCTCAGCATTGCGATCGCTCTGATTGGTACGAAACTCCTTTCTCGATATAGGATTGATTGCTGATTATTTTGAAAGGAAACCCAGAAGTTCTGTTGTTAGACGAACCGTCCTCGGGAATGGATCCCTTGGCTAAGAGAAACATGTGGAAGACACTTTCGCATTTCGTGCCTCATCGCTCTATCCTCCTCACTGTGGGTTCCTCTATATTTCAGATTGGCTATGATGGCAAAGCTAATGTATGATCTGAAGACACACTCCATGGAAGAAGCAGACGCGCTTGCAGACCGTGTCGGCGTCCTAGCCAAACACTTGCTCGATGTCGGAAGCACACAACACTTGCGCCAGAAACACGGTTCCGGTTTCCATATCCACCTTGTACTGAAATCAGCGCCTCAATCTACGGATGCAGAAGTGAAGAGGGTTAAAGACTGGATTGGGGAGCGGCTTCCAGGTGCGGTTTTGGAGCGTGAGCCTTATCATGGCCAGATGCGGTATGGTCCTTTCTACCAACCCCATAGTTCCCAAACTTTTAAGTCTGGAATTTCGGAACTGATAAGAAACAAATAGGTTCAACATCCCTTCCTCGACCCTGCAACCTGACTCTAGTGAGACGAACGCTGGTGAACCAAACCTGTCCCAGACTGAGGAAGGGATATCAGTCGGTTCACTATTTATCCTCCTAGAAGAAAACAAAGAGGAGATAGGGCTAGAATTCCATTCCGTAGCCCCGTCGACTTTCGATGAGATATTCTTGAAGGTTGTACAGAAACATGACGTTGGGGAGCAGGATTTGCAGATCAAGAAGTCAAAATGGGCGTATGTATTGAAACACTTACTGTTTTGGGGATATTAATCTGAAGTGGTGGTCTGATTCTGAATCGACAAACAGTGGAATGCGAAGACAGAACCGCATTTCTTATTCCAACCTTAGTTTCAGATATAATCAATGTAAGCTTAAGACTGAACACGCATGTATTTACAAAAATAGAACCTAAAGGAATATCTCAGAGACTAAACATCGTGCCCTACAGAACGACCTTGCGAAATGTAAAAGAGGAAAATAATCTTAGCACAGCTCTTTAAAATTTCTCAGGTGACCCAAGTTTATAAAAGCATCTGCCAGAGACAATTAGCAAGCTTGCCTGATATTATTCTGCTGCTTCTAAACTTGTCTATGCCATTAATCTCTTTATGATTATTATAGTTAATTATATTAGATACAACTCTAAGTAAGTAAGACTCGAAAACCCTTGATGTAAAGGCAGTGAAGTTTTATAGTAACTGTGAAATTTACTAAATCAGGAATATAATACTACAACACATACCTTGAATCAAGTATATCTTCTATTACAACGTCTAGATTATGATACAAATAAGTATAGTCTTGCCTTTTAAGTAATTTCAGATAGAAAATATATCTTAACGTCCTAAAATTCATCCTGACCCTGACCTTGGTTTTGACTATGAGGAAATGAGATTCATGATTTCTTGAGTTGATGGTGTACTGAAGTAGCCGCTGCTCATAGCTCGTGCCATCTTCGATAGATCTAGGCAGCGGTGCATCCAATTCCAAAGGCGACTATTGATTGATTTTGTGGTTGCTCAAAGACGACATTTAAGAGTAATTCAATTGTGAAAGTTCGTATCAGTCATATTCCAATTCGTTGATTTTGTGAAGCTGCCTAGCTTGAACGCCTGATAGTGTCTGAAGAGAAGGTGGTCGCTTACTACAGTTTTTTGCATTGGGGGAACACGCCTATCATGTGCTGAGAGCAAACTGCATTAGCACATGTACGGGAGCGACAATGTGCCTCTTAGTAGCATATATTCTGTACATGTGTCTCAACTCCACATCTTGCCGGAAATGGACATAGAGAGGCTTCTTCGTCTAGATTCGTAATGCTTGATCCTAGCGCATTTCAAAGTACTTTTCAACAATGGTCAACACTGCTTCTCACGATGCCTGGAAGTTGGTATGGATGTTTAGAAAGAAGTGGCAGTGTCACCGACGAGGCTGAAGCCCATGTTCCGATGTACCGGTATTGATGATGAAAATGGTCCTAGTGAGCAGGTATGCTCCACGCTGGAAAGGACTGCTAAGGTCAGTGTGGCGATGGATGAAAGGGCTGCTGTGGCGATAGAGATACGGGTTTATCATCTGGCTCGGTAATGCAGGGGATCAGGAGCGCGAGTCTTAGGCAGGCCGCACAGAGAATTGCGATCTGGATGCCTGGTCAGCAAAATGGTCATTTGATATCATGTCACACCGACGGATTTGCAAATACGAAGCGGGTTGACATGGTCTTGATGCGGCATCGGTACAGCTGAAGGATTGAAGCCACAGAAACAACCAACAGCAAGGCCGATGCGCCTAGTGAAAAAAAAAAAAGGAATTTTTGCTCTGCTCAAACAGCAAGGTGAAATCGAAGTCGTCTCAACATCCAACGACATGGTGACCAAACTCGTCGTCGGCACCGAGTGGGCAGATATGTGAGGAGTTTTTGGTGATGCTCGAACTTGAGTGGGTCGAGAGGAAGGTGGTTTCGGGTTGTGCTCCTCTGGAAATTGATGATCAACGGGTAACGAGTAAAAGAAGTTAGAAGATTGAATGAGTGCGGGGTTATTAAAGAACTGGCTAAAACGATGCTAAAACCCTTCATTTTCGGCAGCTCGCTTACCGTTCTACTTTTAAAATAAGTATAAAATATAAAAGGTCTTGCTTCATTAATACTTAATATACTATTTATCTTATTACTTAAAATGATTAGTTCAGAGGTTACTTCTTTTAGCTTATATAAGAAGCTACTCGCCTGCTCTTATCTTATTTCTCTAGTTATCTAGATATTAATTAATATATAATCTTTTATCACTGTAAACCGCTCTAACTACTAGGAGCATTATAATAGGGCCATCAACTGGGAGAATTGACCAATCTTCCAATTTGTCCTGTCGCACGATTCGTCTATGCGTGCTTAGAATAAACTATAACGAACCAGCACCGCTGTACGCTGCACCGTATACAGAGAAAGAATCTCTATCATATTCGGTTTGCGGCTTCCAACCTACCGGTCAGGAAAAATAGCTCAAATCCAGCCATAAGAGACACATGAGAACGCATTCTCTACAAAAGTAGTTAGCTTGTGACGTAGAAAGATGCAACAGGAGTCTACACCCGCAGTGGTAATGTAGATGCATAAGCAACAAAAGCACAACGCTCCGAAAGCGCCCAAGCAGGGTCTCACAATGATTGCTGAGTCCATTGCAGAAGTGGACGAAGACACGGTTGCCGGATTAAATCGTCCGTTTGAAGCGAATCAGGCCCTTAACAGACCCCTGGCGACATTCCTAGAACGGGAAGAGACCCATTTTCCAAGAACACCAGGCTTCTTCAGACTTGATCGAGACCTCACAGCTTTCACGGTACATCAAACTCTTCTATCCAGAGAGTCTGAGATGATTCCACGAAGGATGGATATTGATATTCCTCCGCCTCCGACATCAGTATTTGGTACGGCAACAGATCAAATGGTATTTCCGTGTCTTCTAGAGCGGTCCACCTGGACTCTAGGTGGACCGGGTTAACTGATAAGCTGATCATTCTATCGTTACCTAGCCACCAGTCTCATCATGGTCCATCAGCTTCAGTCGAACCTGCAACATCTTCGACAGCCTTCCATAATACATACTTAGTGCAATCAAGCTTCGATTGTGATGGCATTCAGTCATGGCGAGGAAATAGCTCAGTACAAGTATGGAATCCCAGCGGCCGGATCACATTCGGTGTCTACATCAAGTTGCAATGACCTGAATGATGTGAATTTTAGGGACTCTGGAACACCACTGCATTCTATACCGGAGTTCTCAGAAAGAGGTGACCCCGACCAATATTTAACCTCAAAGAAAACAAGTGATGCAACACTTCAGAAATGAGAATTTTCTGTGGAAACCTGGAAATTGCCTGAACAGTACATTTTATATCAGTGAAGGTAGTCATCTGGAATCAGTACCGAAATTTCCAGGTACTGGCGACCCTGACCAGCCCAAGACCCAAGCTGCCAAAGGGGAAAAGATGGCACAGCCAGCGCTATCTTTCGGGAATAAAACTGTTCCGTAGAACCCCCTTAGAGACGATATGAACAGTATGTTTCCTATAGCTGCTGGCAATCCACCCGAAGCAATATCCGAACTCGCAGACACTGACAACTCTACCCAAACTATGGCCCACTGGAGAAAGGAAAACAAGTGATGATACGCCTTGGGAATGAGCGCATGGTCTGAGATACATACACATTACGGAAATTAGCACCTCCTTTTCCCTCCCTCGAACAAATGGCCGCTAGTTCTACTCACTGGAAACCCGTCCGACTGCCTGCTTCACTCGTCCCCTCCTCTGCCCAAAAGATTCTTTACGCGATTCCTTCATTCAATGGGCCATTCAACGTCAACGAACCGTCTCATAGCCTCGTCCTGCATTCTCATCCACACCTTTTAGTCAAATACACACGTCGTAGCAAGTCTCACTCCCTATTGGCGCGCCTGGAACGTCGCGAAAGGAGACGAGCTTGGCTACGGGCCACTCGGCGGGAGACTCTCGCCGGATCGGGATTTCCCGCAGAGCTAGGTTGCTGCAAGCAACAGTGTTGTGGGTCTGGTCTGGGTGTGCACTGTGAGGTTGTAGTGGGTAGCCGGTATGCAGGAGTATGCGGCATTGCATTGGGGGTAATGGAGAAAGTGAGGCCTTGGATTTGTGCTAATTGGTCTGCTTGTAAAGATGTGGATGCATTGATGCACGCTGGTTTTGGGTTCTCTTTTCCCAGGCTGTGAGTGATTACATCTACGTTCCCTATAATGCTTAAACTCATACTTCACATCCTTCTCAACCTCTCAGTCATCTCCGCTCAAACGACAGCACCATTCTCAGTCTTATCAGCATACTCAACCTTTCCGTCAGTCTCCATCATCCCAACCGATTTACGGCCATGCTTCTGCACCTCCATCACTTTCTGATCAAGCAAACTTCCACCCGGCTTAGTCTTCCAAGGTCTTGGTCCTCCTTTACGGAAGAGCTCTTCGATCTCTTCGAGTGTTTTGCCAGCGGTTTCGGGGTAGGTGAGAAAAGCTTGGATTGCGGCGCCGAAGCAAAGGGTTCCGAAGACGATGAAGAGTTTCCAGGTGATGTTGGCGAAGGCTGGTGGGATAAAGAAACCGATTGCAAAATTGAAGAGCCTGGGAACTCACGGATTAGATTGCTTAAACTTGTAATCGAAATGAAGGTAATGGGTTGGGGGCTTACCAGTTCGCGACAGAAGCGAGTGCCATTCCAGTGGCTCGGGTCTCGAGAGACCAGACCTCGGCAGCATACACCCATGCAATAGGTGCGAGAGTAAGAGAGTAGGTGAGGATGAGGAGGTAACAGAAAGCAATGACAGTGTAGGCGGGTGAACCAGTAACTTGTACACTGACACTTTTATTGCCTTTCAGACCCCCTGGGATGTAAGTACCATAAGTCCCGAGCACACCGCCGACGACGAACATGCATATTCCCATGCATATGGCACCATAAATCTGTGCAAGGAGCAGTTAGCACACGCCGTTACGGGAAGGCGGAATAAAATTTGGGCTTACCAGGAGTGGGCGGCGACCAGTCCTGTCGATAAAGAAGAAAGTCGCAGCGGTACCGATGATGAAAATTGCATATTGAATTCCGGAGGAGACAAGGTTAACGTTGCCCGTTAAACTTGCCATTTCAAAGATGTACACAACGTAGTAAGTCATGACATTAGCACCACTCAACTGTTGCCATGCCTGGACAGAAGTGCCAGCGAGAGTACGTCTCCACATTCCGTTCTTGAAGAACCGTCTCCAGCCCTTTGGTCCTCCTCGTTCGGCAGCGAGAATTGTCGTGATTTCGTCCCATTCAGCCACGACGAGTGGGTCATCGATGTTTCCTCGAGCTTGGATATTGGCGAGGATTTGGATGGCTTCCTTCTCCCGTCCGACTTTTGCAAGCCAACGAGGTGATCGTGGTAGAAAGGGAATTCCAAGCATGAGAATGACAGCGGGAACAAATTGGATCGCCCACGCAGTCCTGAAGGATGCCGTGGGGGTATCCCGGATGAAGCTGCAGCCATATCCAACAAAGTACATGATGAAGATTCCCCATTCTATAGCCCATTGTTGAATAACGATAATTGAACCCCGGATCTCCTTCTTGGAAATCTCGGCGAGATAGACAGGAACCTGCGAGGATGTGATACCTACGCAAATACCGTTGATGAAACGACCGGCTATGAGCATGCCCACCCCGTTGGTGGCAGTCTGGATAGCTGTCCCGCAGAGCCACCAGAGGCAGGCGAAGAAAATGGCGTCTCGTCGCCCGATTCTGTTGGATACCGGTCCCGCCATGATGGCACCGATGACGGATCCTCCTGCAAGTGCTGCTCCGATACCTCCTTGGGTAGTGCCTTGGGGGTTATTGAAATAGTCAACGTATTGTGTCGTGCCGATAATCGCTGACATGGAAGAAATGTCGAAGCCGAATCTAGGGCTCATCAGTGACTGCTCGAAGGTGATATGGAGGTAATAAACTCACAGCATTCCGCCTACGGTGGCAATGATAGCCAGAAAGTAGACATTGTTGATTTTGGGGAAGTGTATTGGACCCATGATGAAGAATAAATGTGGAACTGGTTGACTGGAACCGAAGACTTCTGGTGCAACGCAAGAGAAAAGTTGGGAAGAAAAGAGGCGTGACTGGCCGTCCACCTACCTCTATATACGAAATGGAGGACAATTTTCACTAATTTGACGCTCCGCAACTCTAGGATAGTCATGCGGAGATGTTCTGATTCGGTCCCTCCTATTGATGCGATTGTGTACTTTGTACCCATCCTGGGGATGATTTTCACGAATTCTTTCCCAGTCAGTCCTATGGCGCCTGTCAAAGTCATGCTAGGAAACTTCTCCAAGCTCTGATAGGAGCGCATATCTGACAAGCTTGATAAGTCATACCTGGAGTCGTGTGGGGAAAGGGCTTCTAGAATAATGTCGCTGCTGAGCATCAAAGATCTGCGAGAGAACCCCGACAGAGAGGGTTGTCATATAGGGGTGGTGATAGGCGCAATGCCTCTGGCGCGTCCGCCAGGAGGCGAATCCGGGGTCTGGCAACTCATGGTTGATATCGTAATCAATCAGAATGCAATGCACAATTCACATGTAGAATAATTTGTCAATCAAAGCAGCGTTTGCATGGGTTCCTGCGTTGTGACGAAAGGAAAGAGGATGAGTTCTTCCTGCTGCAAGATGATTTAAGGTTGCCAAGCTCGGCAAGAAATTGCCGATTGTTGACGTCGTCGGTGATCCCAAATCCTTCTTCCCCTTCTCAAAAATCACCATTTGAGTAAAAATCAGGATCACCGTCAGGCTCCAGGATGCCACCCACATTCCGCCACCTTAAACCGCACTTGGAATCGCCTTACTACAACAAATTCCTCTGGTGCTTCATGGATCCAAAATGGAGGTGCGAATCAACTACAACGTATCTATCTTAACGTCATTTTATAGTTGGATTGACAAACTCTTCCTCCACACGCCCAGCAAGCTGGGACGTGCAATGAAAAGCATCATCTCCAGGTATGCACTTGCATATCTAGGAGGTTTTTGATACCCTACTTTTTCTGTTTGTTGAATCATAATCAACGCCCAACGCCCAAGACTGCAACCCATGTTTTTGTGGTTGTTTTTCTGCGTTTCTGTATTGCTTGGTCATTCGAAAAGCGCGAAGAGGGAGATCAACTGGCCTCTGTCGTAAATCCACTCCGGGCCCTTCATCTCTGAAGTCTTCGATATCATGCGCTCTTTCTTGATGCGCATTGTGCGGCATGCACTCGGAAGCGACGAAAGTTCTTGCTCTGTGTTTTGTCTTCACCCTCCAATGAATATTTTTGTTAACGGATTCGAGAAGAATATTTGCATTCGCCTTTCTTCCTTAGCCTAGTGCCTGATGGTGATCTTGGTCGCAGCAGCCCATCAAGTGTTGCGCTTTTGTTCCTCGACAAAGAAATCTCGGTATCTAGTCTGACCGTTGGCCTGGCTTTTCTCTTTGAGATCATTTTGCTCCTCGAGATCACCTTCATGCGGCTTTGAAGGCGCTTCTTGAGCTCTGCTTCCTTCTTCCGTTGACGTTCCGCGGCGCCTTTTTTGATCCTTTAGTACTTGTTGTTGATCTGTGACTTGTTGAGCTCGGAGTGGGTAGGCTTGGTGATTGGCTTTTGGAGAATGACCGTGACTTGGCGGCAATTCTTGTTGGTTGTGAGAAGAATCGCTTCATCTCCGCGTCTCGCTCGGCCCGCTGCTTAAATTTGTCTTAGCGAGCTTGCTTTGTGACTCTCTGGCGGTTGCCGTGCAGGTCCTCCTCGAGTGGTAGATTCTGAGCCCTTGTCCGATGCTTTTCTCTTGGCACATCACTCAGCGCAGATTTTACCTTCTTGGGAGGTCCGAGACGCTGTTCGAATGCTGCGATCTTCTCGCGGCGACGTTGAGCACGGCCTTCTTTGATTTGGTTCCTCGTTTTTTATTCGCTCTTGCCGAGAGAAAGCTTTGACTGGACTCGGATGAGAGGACCGGCATCTGTGGGGAAGTGCTGTTCATACTGCTCGTCGTTTTCTGGGGGATCGTAGCTGTCTGAGGAGTCTTTCGGTTGGATTGCTCTGCGACCTCCACCTTGACGCCTCGACGTAGATAGTTACGAAGATATTTGCAAGTGAAAGTCGTTTTAAAGGATTCCATTAATGTTGTTTCTAATTGAGTGGTCTTCAAAAGTCTCAAAGAAGGTGATTGAGGGAGGGTGGGTGAGATGATGCCCCTCTAAAGATGGAGGGCAGTGTCATATTATAGATTTGCGAGCTTAGCTGTCCTTGAAAATTTCAATTTGCGGAACAACAGCCAACAACTTTTTATGCCGTCAGAGAACATGTAAAGTTAATTTATTTTATTTATTTATTTATTTATTTTTTCTTACAGAAGACAGGTTAGTCTTTGAGTTTTGAATAAGGCGAAGAACAACGGCAGCCGGGGAACAATGTTAGCAGTCAGATTCTTTCATTTTCAACAAAGCAATTCGTTATCTGCCACTAATATGACTGAGAAATTTCCTGGTCACATTGTATCCGGACCAGCAGCTTCCTGCAAGACATTGCCTTCCATGCGGGCTTCTCCTCGAAAACCACCTCACGTGCGCACTTCTCAACCCGAGTGTTAGCAGGTCAACCTTTGGCTTTGATCTCGCAGGCACCTTGTTTTCCTTCCATATCAAAGAAAAGGGCTAATAATTAACAACTCTGAATCAGTAGCATTCCATTCAAGTTCGACCCCGCATAAAGTGACCAGCTGACCTTCCCTTCGAAAGAAGCAATTCGAGCAAACATTTCTCACTCCACAAGAGAGAACTAGAAATCGATTCTTTGATTTGTGATTCTGAGAAGTGAATTTCGACGCTAAAGAAATTTATTTTTAATCCAAGCCTTCTCACGAACTCCAGCAAATCCATCTACCTTCCTAATGTCTCCCAGAAACCAAACCAACAAATCAACTTCTTCACTTCCAATTTTCCGCCGCCAGGCACTCCACAAAACTAAATCAACTCCATTTCCTTCATTCAAAGCGATCGCTTTTCTACAAACAAAACGAATCACTTAAAACATATCAACTTCTCAAACCACAACATCACCTCACAACCACGCAAAAATGTCCACCGCCGCCGAAACAAAGCTCATGCTCTCCATCATCACCTCCGCCGGACTGACCTCCATTAACTGGGAGCCCGTCGCCACAGCCCTCAACTGCAACAAGAAAGCCGCCGCCGAGCGATACCGAAAGCTCAAGCTCAAGCTTCCATCCCCAGCTGATCACAAGGCCAGCGATGCTGAAGCTCAACTCTTGCTGGCCATCGTCACTTCAGCTCAGCTTACAGGTATTGACTGGGATGCTGTTGGACAGGCGTTGGGCTGCAATAAGAAGGCTGCCTGTGAGCGATACCGAAAGTTCAGGGTTAGACTTGAGAAGAAGAATGGTGGAGGTGACGGTCAGCATCAGGCAGCGGACACGGGCGCGGTCAAGAAGAGTGGCAAGGCGGCTGCAAAGACTGCTAAAACTGCGAATGTTGGAGACGCGAAGATGACCAAGAAGTGGAAGGCTGAGGAGGACAGCGAGCAGGATGGAGAGGAAGTCGCGGCTCAGGGTGGTCCCGTAGGCCGACCTGAACGATCACCAAAGAAGCGTGGTCGTGTCGAGGAGCAGGCCGAAAATGAGAGTGTCAAGGAGGAGAGCGATGACCAGAATGGCTATGAGGGAGAGGGTCCAGAGCGAGAGGATGATGAGTCATTCGAGGATGAGGATGGTGCAAGCGGTGAGAGTGGTCCGGAGTACGAGGGTGAGGGACAAGAGTATAATGACGAGGATAAGGAGCAGTACGAGGCCTGAGCTTTCTCTAGGTCAGCCCACCACTGATGGCACGAAGGATTGTTACATGCGGCTGGGCTCGAGGATTGTGGATATCGGTAGTCGCGATTGAGATGGTGGTCATTCTTGCGAGCTGGACTTCGCCATGCTCGAGTACTGCTGCTCAGATTTGACTCGACAGCTTCCTCTTGCTGGTTTCTTTTGTTGATGGGGAATATGATGGTATGGAATCAGACACGGAGTGGTCATAAAGAATATGCATGATGTGGAACGAGTATGGTGATGCTTTCCTGCGGCTGCGGTCCGCAGACACTTAGCACATGTTACTTAGCAGATCCAGATCCGAATAGCAAACAATCAAAATGACTGCGGACTTTCTCCTTTCGCCCTAGCTCATAGATGGCGGGGGTAATGCAATGCTGCATACCGTAGTTGCTGCTCTCAGTTCAGACAAAGGTTCATGATTGCATTTGCTGAGCTGACGGAATGCTCGAGATTTCGAATCAATGTTCGCCTTGGGCGCGAACTCGCCGACTCCGCTTTAACGATTCAAACCAACTTGCGAATTCAAATTCATAAAGATTAAAGACCGCAGTGCAACTAACAGCTCGAATGACCTCCTGTTTCGTGCTTGAACTTATTTCTCACTTTCTTGTAAGCCGGATGAGTTGCTACCGCTCCTGAGAACGGCATTATCCTCCACACGCTTTTCACCAGGCTTCTCTCCAGACTCAGACTATTGATTTGCTGTCTCCTCAACCTTCCCCGCTTCCAAATTATTAGTAGGTTGAGCCGCATCCGTAGAAGCTGGAGCTTCAAGATGGAACTGTCTTCCCTTCTTCTCAGGACCTAACGAAACTGTTACCGCAATTCCCAAACGCAATAATTGTCGTCGCAATAGCCATGAGAGCAACAAAACCGTCATCCTCCCAAGCTCCAGCGCATCCCTCTTCCGCCCAACAAGCCCATCTCCGCAGTCTTTGGCAACGTCGATCCCGCCAACCACCGTCCTCCTACAACATGTCCCTCTTCCTCGTCTACCCCTTGCCCCAGTCCCTCGCCTCTCCAAGCCCCCACCCCTTTCTGCACATGCTTTACGCATACCATATCCAGCCCCAACCGTCAACTGGACGATCACCTACGATACTTATATTGGCATCATGCCCTATGCGTTAGATGAGAAGGCACTCCTTGATCCAGAATGGTCAGGATTTAAGCGTCGACGCGGCTATTGATGGTGCGATGCCGAGAGTGGGGAGTGATTCGGATGCTGGGACTGTGGTGTGATTTATCAGACGGAGGACGGGAATGGGGTTAAAGTCGCTGATGTTTTGGGAGGTACGGCGGGGAGTTGGATTGTGATTGTCTCCCTGAGCTGAGGAAAGGGGCTGGACGCGAGAAGTCCGGAGAATGACGTCGACAATACATCGTTCATTGCGCTTCACGGTTTGACCTCAACAACATCTGGATGGATACCTAATATCTCTAATCATAATTTTGTTAATGGGAACACTCAAACAATACGAATGGATCAAATTCCCAACTCTTCACGTGCTTTTCAGAAGGCTGAGGATTCATCCGAGCTGGATCGCGACATCGGCGGCTGACGGCATTGTAACCCCTCATCCCCACATTCACCCCACCTCCCCATTGATACCCCTCAACAGAATAACCTTTCTATTCTTCTCCTAATCTCCATTCATTATACCACAATACCACATAGAAGGCAAAATGATCACAGGCATAGCGCACGTAAACCTCCTCGTCCCGCCGGGAACACTCGACCAAGCCGCCGCCTTCTACGGCACCACACTCGGCTTCCACCAAGTTCCAGTTCCAGTGTTGCAGAAAGAGACGCTGGCTTGGTATACCCCCCGCCCCCCAAAGTTCTTCATTCATATTTTCCGGACAAAACCTCACGTGTAAAGGTTCGATATCACGCCCCATGGCCAACAAGTTCATATCGCGTTCGGAGAGAATGAGTTGAAGTCGTCACGGCATCCGTGTTTTAAGGTTGAATCGCCTGAGGCGTTGTTGCAGTTGAGGAAGAGGATTTGGGAGCATTTTGAAAGGAGGGACGAGAGCTCTCCGAAGGAGGCGGATAAGCCGGGGGAGGAAGATAGTGGTATGTTTATTTTTCGATCTTAGAAGGCTTCAGGTTTCGACAGTGGAATGAAGAAATCTTGATGATGAATTTGGGGGAACGAAGAATACGCTGGCCAAATGAAGAGACGAGTGCTGATGTGGCCGTGAAATAGGTGCGAAAGGAGTTGAATATCCGAAGAGATTCTTTGCTAGGGACTATGCTGGGAATAGGCTTGAGTTCAGCCTCTGAGAATGTTGACTTGGATTGAATGAAAGTCATGAACGAACAAGCCCAAATTTGGAGGTCGACAGGTTGTAGTTGTGAATGTATTGAGGGCAAGATGGATGAAGTCGAGATTTCCAACGAGAGAGTGAGAAAGGGATAGTCATGGTACTTTCATGTCACTGTAATTTTGAAGCTCACATCTTACTTATTCTTGATGCACACCACGGGCGCCTATTGCCTCTTCCAACCCGTAACCAGCCCCCTGAGCCTTGACTAATCCTTCCTTGTCCTAAACGCCTTCGAGTTCATTATCCTTTATCATACACCTTAGCGCTAGCCTTCTCAGTCAAAGATTCCTGCGCTTCCTTTTGATCCTTTCTTGTGCCTCCTATATTCTTCGCCAGTCTGGTCACCAGCAGCGCAGAAACCACAAATAACGGTAACAGCCCAAATACCACCAAGTCCGCCGTTAGATCCAATGTCCAACCAAGACCCATGGTCCCAGATAACGCAACGAGCATCAAAAAGGAGTAGATCCTGTCAACCTGAATGTGTTGCACGATCGATGATATGGATGCAGCAAATACGAGACAGATGGGAACCATTGCCGAGTCGGGAATTTGCCATAGTTCGAGTGTGTTTGTTGGGCGACTTTTGTTGCAGTGTCTGAAGAGGTATGTTATGGAGGTGAAAAATTGAGCGGCAATCTGTGAGGTACATTAACACGAGGCTTTTGAAAATAGGGAGGCTGGTCAGAGCTGTACCATGGGATGCTTAGACAGGGCATATTGAGCAGAGAGAAATGATGATATGTAGGCGGGGATAAAGATAAGATCTGGGTAGTTTCCCAGTCGCTGAATGAAGTAATTGGCCATTCTTATGATTTGTCTGGAGATGCAAGTCAAAAACTCAGTAGCTATTTTCTGATCTGATGATAGATCGACTTCTCTTGCTCAAAACAGGCAGAGAGGGTTGTATCAGACGCGCTGGGAACAAAGTAATAACAACGAGCGCGTCGCAGGTCGTTGGCAGGAGAACCAACGTGCTCGAGGCTGAGGCACGTGAGAGCTTCAGAAGAGCCTCGATCTTTTCTTAGTTACAGCTTCCATCTCCTGTAACATGATTTCTAAAGGGGTAAGAGTGGCGGTTGATTATCTTAACTCTTTTTTCATCATTCGCTGCCATGAGAAAGCATTTCAATGAGTCTGCGTCGTAGAGATCTGAAGCAGCAAGGCTCGAAGCCTTTTCTTGATACGGCGAACCTTTAAGACGGTTGGTGAAATTTCAGGCTACATAAGGGTCTCCCAGCCTCCCAATTATTCTTTTCCAGGTGATTGGGCCCCGTTCTGTTTGAAGGTCTTTGTCTACGTTGCTATGTCAACAAAATGCCCAAATGTCGACCCCGCGAGGCGACGACCAGCTCGCTGCTGGCAGCTCAGCCCTCTCTCTCCTTAAAGTTCTAAGTTCTGGTTTATTCATATCTATCTCTGGATTGTTCTGCTTTTATTCAAGAGTTTGATCTATCTCTTGGACTTACTATCAGTTAGTGCGATCGACAATTTCAAGGACGTAATAACAATGGAACCATAACTTGCCCTTAACTTGCTACTTACCTTTTGGTGGTCCCTTCACCCAAACCAAAGTACGGTTCCATTGGTACCATTCCAATGGAACCACTTCCTGAGTAGTCAACTCTTTTCGCTTCTGGGTGGTCACGTTTTTTTATCCAGGCGTGTCGACACCGCCACCCTCAGGTGTGCGGGCAGCCCTAACCCTTTTGGGGTTACTTGTGTTTTTTTACCCCAGCGAATGAGATTCGTTCTGTGAGTCACTCCTTCAAGATAAGAACGGGAGGGATTCCGGTGGTGAAGGGCCTGTTTTTTGGAGTGGGTTTGTCATGTGATGTTTGGGTAGAAGATGGTGAGCGGATGCGGATGGTTAGCACCAGAGCAACAGAGTAGGTGAATTTTAAATGGAGGATTTGTTTTGCGCCCCGAGTGGAGGCTTTCACGGGAGTGTGCGAGTTAGGTTGTTCTGTTTTTGTAGTAGAAACGACAAGTTCCTTATTGGGGAAGCTCTCAAAGTTTCTTGTTTGTGAGTAGTGACAGGTTCCTTATTGTTACAGGTCTGAAAGTTTCTTCCTGGGGGATGCCGGAGGCAAGACGACAGGTTTCTTACTGGGGAGTAGTGACAGGATTCTTATTGGGGAAGCTCTCAAAGTTTCTTGTTTGTGAGTAGTGGTAGGTTTCGTGTTGGGGAGTAAGGACAGGTTTCTTGTTGTGGAGTGGGGGTTTAGCTTCTTGTTGTTAGAGTTCTGACAGTTTGTTGTAGTTTGGGAGGAAGTCAGTTCGACCGGCCCTACCCTGCCACTATCATTTACGCTCGTCGCTCGTCGAGCGATTTGTTACGATCAATCGACTTGTGCTTACCAGTGTATGCCAGTTCTTCGGGAATTGATTTGTATTGACAGGATTTGTTTCGAATTGGAATATTTCTTAGCCAGTGAGTTATAGCTCATCTTCCTTCAACCTTAGTGCCTTTCAAGCAGCAGTTTGCATGTCGTATCTCCAATCAATCAGGCCTTCTTAGGAAGATGCTAATTGTACCGGCGTGCAAACCTTAAGGCTATCTTAGGGATTTCGTCCACAATTTTGAAAGCCCAGTCGACTGTTACAAGTGCTGCGAACTATCGTTCGATACCACGCTGCCGTCGAGTCGGGAAGATATTCGCAGCCTCATTATTAACCCCACATAATAACGCAACTTTCGTCCCGTCTCTTGCTGTCAAACCGGTGGCATGGCTACAGCCTCGGGGAGACAAAGACCAGCAGCAGTTACTCCAGACCTTGAGGAAGCTGCCATCAATCCACCCAATCTTTCAATGGCATCTGCACTGCAGAATATCGACCAAACAAGAAACGACTCCCTATACCCGTGGTGGCCACAGCAACTACTGGGCTTGCTGTGGACACGCATAAGGCAAGAGAGGGAGAAGACGGAGGGATGGCCTGCCACTAGCCTCGACCACTGGCAATCCAAAATACCGATCACGTTTCCGCAGAGTGCTGAACTCGATATGGTGGAGAATCGTACAGAGTGCACGGGGACGAGAAGGAGGCGACCCTTTATCCTCAACTCTCATCCTGTGGAGCGCTGTGATGAGCTTCTTGTGGGGCAGCTTGTTGTTTGGAAATACCAACACGCCAATTGGTTCTTCGATACAGATCCTATGGTTTGTGTGCGTTCAGGCGTTATCTCTGTCTGGATGAAGTTCTGATGAGACTGCATTTGCTAATATATTGTGTGATATTAGCTCTCTTGGCTTCTGGGCCTTGTTTTTCTACATCTACGTGAAATATGGCACGCCTGCAAATATGACTGACGGAGGGAGGAAAGGGTAAGCATACAATACGTCAACTGTGCTTGCCAGCGGCTGACGAAAATCAGACTGATGTGGCTCACCGCTGCTCTTCCACAACGGTCTTGATCCAGTTACAAGAATCCCTAGCCTTCCCTGGCTTTGCGGGTGTCACGACTCTATCAACAGTGGCGGCACAGGCGCTCCAAATTTTGTTTCTTAGACCTGTTCCTTCTGTAGCTAGAACCAATGCTGAATTGGTCTTACCCAGATTCGCGAACCCAATCCGAGAACTCTGACTGCAGCTACATTTCACGATGTCGCGGGCCTACGAGATTCCTAACGCTATATGCCGTCCACGATATAACGTTCATACGGATCTGGCAGTTCTTCACCAGACTTCAGCGATTGCAGCTGTGCTTCAGGCAGCGGGTTTGATCTATCGATGCATTTAAGCGGGTTGTTTTGGGCGTTGCTTTCTCTTCGCTGTATATATTTACTGTGCAAGTACAGTTCCTTGCATGGGTGGGAGAGTTTTTGGGTGGTGTTAGTGGCCGCACTTTTGGGAGGCTGGTTGGCTTGGCGTAATGGAGCTGAGGCCAAGAGATTCCCTGGTCATTTTCATTTGGGATGGAGTCAGGAATGCAGTACATCGGTCATGGAAGACATGGGAAAGTTATAAGACAGAAGGACTGAACATATACTCTCGGAAGGGTTTGATCTCATTTATTGTATCAATCACTCACGTATGCTTCGTGTCACATCCCAACCCACGCTATAATACAGTCCTCAGCTCTTTCAACTTACCCCTTTCTTCCCCCTCACAGATATTTCTTCGGCCCATTCGCCTTTCTTCTCTTGTAAAGCACGTACGCCACAACCAACAACGCCTGACTCCCGAGCACCACAAACACATACAGAGCAACACTTGGCGCATTTGCTGCCAAACTCCCAATCATACTGTGATGCGTATCCCTAACCGCGCTCTTCAAACTCGTGACATGCTTATCCAACGAATTATGCAAATCGCTCTTCGTCTGTCTCACATCGCCTTTAATCTCATCTATCTTCCTCTCCATACTCGCCAGCCCATCCAGTTTCGAGATAGACGCTTCGAGTCTTGAGATCTGTGCAACAAGTTTGTCGTTCTCTGATTTTGCGTTCACTTGGTAGTGGTTTATGTCTCGGTTCAGAGCGCTGATGTGCTTCATCATTGCTTGCAATCTGTTATGTAGGTCCGCGAATTGTGCGTCTGAAGATTTGATCTGCTCTGCTGGAACTTCAGGAGGGTCACTGAATGAGGGGATTGCGCCTGGGTCTTTGTTGGTGTTCTGTTGGTTCTGGGTCTGTGCTTGTCCCGCACCACCGAATTGTTGCTGGTTCGCAGCGTTAGGGTCTTGGACGTCTGGTGTGTGAGATTCAGTCGTCGTGACGAACTTGAAGACTTCGAAAGAGTCGGGATTCTCTGCTGAGGCTGCACTGATTCCGAAGGAGTAGCCCAGGGGAAGCTTAATCTTTTTTGAGTCGAAGCATAGCTTTCCATCTACGTCCACACGGAAATCTTCTGCAGACTGGCGGACTGCAATTCGGGAGGGTCGCCCAAGGTTGCGGTAGGAGTATTCGCAGTGACCAAAGGCCAGGCTGTCGACGCTGTGGTGTGATTTGTATTCAACGCTGCCGTCGTTGAGGAATCCTCTGACGAATCCGCCCTGGACGTACAATTAGCTGAAGCAAAGCAAAACAACCGAGTTGAGAACATACAGATCCCGCATATTGATCAATAACCAGAACAAGGCCATCAAACTTCCCAACTGTGTATATGCTGGCCGTGCCAATCTGGTTTTGCCCGTCCTTCGCATACCATATTTGCATGTTCCCACCTCCCCTCTCAGGACCTGTAGCTCTAAAGTCGATATCTGCCGTCCACCAAGAATGTAATAGAGGTTTCTCTGCCCATACTGCTCCTCGTTGATTGCCAGGCGATATTGGTGTGAGGACTAATTTGTTTGATAGGATCTCTGGAGGATCTGGTTTTCCCAGCAGATGGAAATTGGGAACTGCTCTTAGATTGGGCGATATCCTTTGCAAGTTAGCATATGAATATCTTATGAACTCGCGCACTGTACTTACTTCTCATTGTGCCCAAAACTCAGATCGTTGTTGAGATATGAAGCTTGCGCGCAAGCAAATAAGGCTGCTGAAGCAAGGGACGATAACGGTGCGCTGGAGAACAACATTGTCGCGAAAGAGCTTCAGGAAGCTTCAATCTGGCTACCAGAGTCTTAATCCCGAATTTCTCTCCCTTATCATAAAATTTGTGGTGCAGGACACTCTGGCAGAACTATTTAGTGCCCCGGTTCTTGAGGACAGCTTGCAGTGAACCTCGGACAAGATCCTTCAGGAAATATATCACAATAACACCGATAAAAATGTTGCGAATTGGCTTTCCTAGGACAATAACTGAAGGGCCGAGTTCTAAGGTGAATTTATGATGGACAAAATGTTTGACTACGACTTCTGAAGGGACAAAGGCAGCATCCATTGCCGTTTTTGTTTGGAGATTGAATAACGTGTCGTCCAATGAAGCTGTGACGCTAACCCCTGTCTTTAGCGCGTCGGAGGAAGGATTCGCCGGCGGCTTGCTTCATTTTGGAGGACGCCGTCAAACATCACAAGCGGGAGCAACAACACAGCCCAGCTGGAAATGTCTCGATGGCAGACTTGTATCCTTCGATAGCACAATGTGCGGTTGTAGCTACTGCTTTCAAAGTGCTATTATTCCCTGCATAGTGAGTTTCTCGATCCTTTCAATTGGGCGCAGAGAGCTAACGCCAGAATAGCAAATCCACAGACTTTGAAGTCCATAGGAATTGGTTGGCCATCACCAACAGCCTGCCGGTACAAGAATGGTATTATGAGAAGACTTCAGAATGGACTCTCGATTATCCTCCTTTTTTTGCAGTCTTCGAATGGATACTCTCTCAATTCGCGAAGGTGGTCGATCCAGGGATGTTGAGGGTTTATAATTTGGAATATGAGAGTTGGCAAACGGTCTATTTCCAACGCGCAACGGTTATTATCACGGAACTTGTCCTGGTATATGCGCTCCATCTGTAGGTCTGCGCCAACATTTTCATGGGACTTTGATCTGACCATTTGCAGCTTCGTCCAATCTGCCACACCAGCCATCAAACGACCTTCGCAAGCTGCAGCACTCTCGATTCTTCTATCACCAGGCCTGCTCATCATCGACCATATACACTTTCAATATAATGGATTTCTGTATGGGATTTTGATATTGTCTTTAGTATTAGCAAGGAAGAAGTCAACAACGCTCTTGAGCGGCCTCCTTTTCGCGGGACTCCTCTGCCTCAAGCACATCTACCTATATCTTGCACCAGCATACTTCGTTTATTTGTTACGGGCATATTGTCTTGGATCAAAGTCAATTTTCCATATAAAATTTGGAAATGCGTTGAAGCTAGGAACGGGCATCATTACTGTGTTTGGAGCCGCATTTGGACCGTTCGCATATTGGGGCCAGATACCACAATTACTGAGCCGGCTATTCCCCTTCTCTAGAGGACTATGCCATGCTTACTGGGCTCCGAACGTTTGGGCAATATACTCCTTCACGGATCGAATCTTGATCTATGGTATGCCGCCTCCAAGTCACTGATAGTGCAAGGCTAACAAATTCGCAGTTGCTCCTCAACTCGGTCTGGCCGTCAACCAAGATGCTGTCAACAGTGTAACTCGAGGCCTTGTTGGTGATACGTCCTTCGCTGTCTTACCCGAGATTACCGCAAGGACTACATTCATTTTGACCCTCTTCTTTCAAATCATCCCACTCATCAAGCTCTTCTTCGATCCGACTTGGGACACCTTCATTGGTGCAGTCACACTCTGTGGATATGCCTCATTCCTCTTCGGTTGGCATGTCCACGAAAAGGCAATTCTTCTGGTGATCATACCATTCAGTCTGATCGCACTCAAAGACCGCCGCTACCTCGGCGCATTCAGACCTCTAGCCGTAGCAGGCCACGTCTCACTCTTTCCTTTACTCTTCACAGCCGCGGAATTTCCGATCAAGACAGTGTACACTATTTTCTGGCTGGTACTATTCCTTTTGGCCTTCGATCGCTTGGCACCGGCTTCCAATAGGCCGAGGATTTTCTTGCTGGACAGATTCAGCCTCCTCTATATCACGGTCAGCATACCGTTGATTCTGTACTGCTCATTGATTCACCAGGCGGTATTTGGAAAGACTCTCGAATTCTTGCCGCTGATGTTCACGAGCTCGTACTCGGCAGTCGGGGTGGTTGGAAGTTGGGTCGGATTCCTGGTAGTGTATTTTACAAGTTAGATGTGGAGAATAATACCTTCGATCGCTCGAAATGCGCTTCTGAATCTTTTCAATATGCTACTTTACGGTTTCTGGACATCGCGGTGAGTCCCGGATTTTGAACATCGCCGAAGAATTTCATGGGGAAGCACAAAAAAGTGCGACAAAGACAATTTCAGGGATAAGTTTTCGCTCAAATTTGGTTTTGGGGTCAAAATTCAATGTTGGGCTGTTGTGACTCCGGCAAATACTTTGGATTATGTGGATCTCAACGTTGAACCCGTTGATGCCCGTCCAGCAATTCAGTGTGAATCATCGAACACTGCCGGATCAGCGGCTGTGGTAAAGAGCTTAATCATCGGGAATATTTACCCCTGACTTAGCGCGGAAGGCCGATAGAACTGTAAGATTGGGTACCAATTGCACCGGAGTGGTGAGAGGGTCGAGTTGAGGGATAAAATGGTTCAAAGTGTTGCAAACTCAAAACTCACTCTCTGACAGGTTCCGCGAGAAAATTGAATGGGGTGGAGGTAGATGGAAGTCCCTTACACGTGATCGCTTATACGGGAAGTCTAAACCAAATCCGGCCAAATCCGCCCTACGCCTGGTCTATTTGTTGGCATTTTTTTCCTTGGATCCCAGACAGTGAGACTTGAAGTGCCGTGGTAAGTCTGTGTCATGACAATTCATTCCCCAACGGCAAACAGATCAACCAGACTGCATTTTATCTTCATTATGCAATAGCAACAGATTTCTCTCGATTCAGTAATGACCCCTGAATTCGAAGGGAGATCGACAAGACCCATCGACGTCAACCAAACAACAGGCTGCCTCAGCACCACGACAAAGGACATGAAATTGGATGTATTTTATGTTCACATACTGACGGATATTAAACCATCCAGAGTAATTCAGCTTCGAAAACATAAATATAAGGCGGACTTATAAGTACCCCTGATGTTGATTTCGAGGCCTGTTTCTCTGAGATGCGGCTATCAAAGTCGCATTTATTTCGGGATATTGTTTTTGGGCGTCCAGTACAGCAATTTTGATAAAATACATACAAATGAGTACTTGAACGATAGAGCTCTTTTCAAGCTTCAAATCAAGTCCAAAAAAGTGGTTGAAATCGAATGAACGATTCCTTTCGCAAGCAATTGTGGTGGACCATGTGTGGAGGGGCCGTTTTTGAGAAAGGCGGCCTCGCGACCCTAATCCTTGCTCTCCGCACTAGCGCAGAAGCAAGCACCTTAAAAGTAAACCCTCTGCACCAGATTTCCTCCTCCCTTCAAACTTCTCTCTCGCACCTACAACGCGTCGTTTACAACAATTCTTCATCAACCACAAATTCCCGCCATCAAACCCACGACTCCATGCGACTACTCTAACACGTCTCGAAGTACTTAGACGCGTCGGGAGCCATATCTGTGAGTTCCTACGTTGACATAAGCCCCAGAGGGCCCGCCATTGTCCCTAGGCACTTCCTTTGACCCCATTCTTGCCTACTTATCTATCCAATATCCCCATTAACCTCCATCAACATCATCCTGCGACTCTGCAGACCATCATCTTCCTCCTATTCAGGAGCATATCGAGTCTGACAGTCTACTCAAACCCAGGTTCTCCGGCACGTTCAAAGTTCTTTTGACCGCCACAAACCGGCAAAATGGTAAGTCCACTCTACAATCCAACCCCAGTACCAATCATAAACTAATCCTGCCAGGTGCTCTTCAAGCGGAAACCCGTTCAATACCTATCCAAACCGGATATAGAGAATGACGAAACAGAGGTAAGGATGCTTGAGGGCTACGTGCGCCGCGGCGCAAGGGCTGACTTAATGTCTAGGTTTGGGTCATTCCTCAAACGGGCGAGGTCTTCGTAGAATATGAGACATATCTTAACCGGTAAGAGACTATTCTCCGCCTTGCGCCTGAGCCTTACTGACGTGATTCTAGAATGGACTTTTACAAACAAGTGAGCAATACCCGGCTCTACACGCGCCTTATGCGACCCCACTAACACTTTCTAGCGGAGATTCATCTGTCAAATTACTGGTCATTCTGGTTTATCATTCTTTGAGGCACTAAAGAGCGAGGTAAGGATGCACACACAATATATGTAATTCCGCTAGACAGACGCTGACTTCTATACAGCTAGCCGGCGCACAAGAAGTTGAGGAGGCCTTCCCAGAAGCACTCAAGGGTCCCATCCTACGGCGCGTCCAATTCCAAACTATCTCGCGAATCGATACCCTGGTCGACCTTATTTTCGACGAATACCGATCCGATTACTATCCAGGAGAGCACGTTACAGTACATGTGGTTACGGGCGAGCGACTCACAGGAATTGTTAGAGACAAGACACGTTTTGGAGCCAAAGTCTTGCCAGACGGCACGCTCAGCCCACCTTTCTCCCGGTATTTCGTCTCCCTCGACAATCGCCCAACCGAAGAAGCAGTGGTGGACGATGCTCATATTACCCGCGATCGCAAGATCTTCACAAAACAGGTTCTACGGTCATTCATCAAGAAGACCGTCACCAGAGAAGCTTGGACTGGCGCTCCCTGGTTGGTCAAGCACGATGTAGCGAAGGCTTTCAATATCGATACGCGTGTGCCCCCGCACCTCCGGTACGAGAGCAAAGCTGCAGAGCGGAAGCAGAACCAGCAGCAAAAGAAGAATGGTCCCGACTTTGAAGGAATGATTGGAAGTTTCCCAGGCTCAAATGCTCAAGCTCGACTTCCGGAATTGAAGCCAGCACCGAAGAGCCATAAAAGCAAGCAGCAACAGCAGCAACTGGGTCAGTTGGCTAAGAGTAAGCAGCAGCCGTTCTTGAATCCTGCTCCTACAAACCCAAACCCTTCCCAATTTATCTCTCCTGATCCCTATGTATCTCACACTTTTCAAGCCAATGGCCCACCTCAAGTGGGACCCCACTTCGCAAACTTCCACAACTCCACCTTTGCGTTTGCACCACTTGCATCAATGCCGCCCGCTCCACCGCCACCTCCTCCTATCAAATACCCGATCGAGGACTTGCAAGTCGCTCCACGACACGATGGACCGAAGAGACCTGCGCTCAAATTCTTCTCGCAAGATACCCCAGACACCCCTCTGGAAGCTGCCGCTGAAGGAAATGGCATTCTTATGAAATCGATCGGCCCATTGCTCGAGTCATGGGACACGCTCAACGTCTTTTGCGAGATATTCAAGTTAGATTCGTTTACATTCGATGACTTTGTCGAGGCTATGCAATTTTCTTCGGAAGACGTTGACTGCGAGCTTTTCGTGGAGATGCATTGTGCAGCTCTGAAAGTCCTGGTGAAGTCAGAGGCGGATGGCGGCAAGGTTCAGATTCAGCTACCGGAGATGGACGAAGAGAGTGATGAGGAATCTGGTGCAGAAGCTAGTGCGGCTCCGACACCGACACCCGAACCTGAGCCAAAACCCAAGGGACGGGCAACTCGAAGCAGTCTGGCAAAGGCGGAGGCAGAGGCTTTGAAGGCCGAGCCAGAACCAGCTCCAGAAGTAATGCCTGAACCCAAGAGCACTCATCGCGCGGCTGAGATGCAGGCTGAAATTCATTGGATCGATCGACTCCGGAAGCGTGATTTCAAGAATGGCGGCTGGCAGATCATCATCGTTGGATTGCTTCATCAACTTTCCAAGAACCCTCGTCAAGCCGAACTTTGCGAGCCTCTTCTGAAAGCATTAGCACCAATAGATATGGAACCGACAAAGGAGACCGCACGCCAGCAGTATGCCAGACTTGATGTCAACCTTCGAATCCAAGCTCTTCAGATCATTTGTATGCTTACGGCCGAGACCAAGGCAATCCGTGGTTTCATGGAGGAGTGCAGTGAGCAAATGACTAGCTTCCGGAAGGAGAAAATCCAGTGGCAGCGTGACCGCAAGACCCTGTAAGTCTCTTGGATTTCCACTAATCTTAAAATACTAACATTCGCAGGCTCGAGGAACTTCGTCTTCTAAATGAGGAGCGAAAAATTCAGCTTCCGGCAAATCTGCCGCCATCTCCGGTTCCAGAGAACAAAACCCTCAATGGCGATGTCAAGCTTGATGTTGTCGAGGAAGAAGTTCAGGATTCTGTCGAAGATGAGATTGTGGACACTGATGAGGATCCTCACCAAGGCCGCTCACTCCGCCGTGGTAATGACCGAGCAGCAGAAAGGAAGCGGAAGCGTGAAGCAGAGCAGGAAAAGCGGGAGAAGGCTGAAGCCGAAGCGAAGATTCCGAAACAGTCAAAACAATTCACAAAGCTTATGAAGGACATTCAAAAGAAGCAAGACGCGATCAAGGAATGCGAAGACGAGATCGCTATCCTCGACAATGATCTTCGAGAAGCCGACTGCCCTCGAACTCGTGTGCTTGGCAAGGACAGATTCTGGAATCGCTATTATTGGTTTGAACGCAACGGCATGCCTTACGGTGGTCTTCCAAACAGTTCGACAGTGGATGCCGGTTACGCAAATGGCTGTCTTTGGATTCAAGGTCCCGATGACCTTGAGCGTGAAGGTTACATCGATATGAAGGACGAGTGGCAGAACGAGTACAAGATGAAATTCAACATGACGGTTCCGGAGCGAAAGAAGATGGAAGAAGGTCCTACCTCCGTCTTCAACGCCAATCAATGGGGATACTACGAGGATGCGGAGTCCATCGACGCTCTCATCGCTTGGCTTGACACTCGCGGTTTCAATGAATTGAAACTAAAGAAGGAACTCCAACTGTACCGTGACAGAATCGTTAAGAACATGGAAAAGCGCAAGGAATACCTCCACCCGACCGAAGAGAAGTCTGTTGATTCCGGTAGCAAGCGCATGTCGACCCGGAAGAAGGAACAACACGTTGATCATACAGGTCATCGTTGTTTAGCGTGGCGTAACGGTTTGGCGATTACCGAAATCGGACATCTTCATATTGATGAACCACGCGCACGGAAGCCAGCTAAGAAGGCGCAACAGCAAGCTCCTGCGATTATTGTTGAGGAGGAGAGAGTTACGAGGAGTGAGTCGAGAAGCAAGAAGGGCGAGAAGCCGCTTGGTCGACAAGGTTCGAGATATCAGTTCTAAGCATATCGGGAGATGCTTGAACGTCGATATGTGAGGTACTGAAATGTTTGTATGGAACGCAACTCTGGATTTGGAAGCATGGAGTATAGGAAAGAACTCGACAGCATTACAAGCAATGGGCTTTGGCGTTACGTTTGCGTTACCTTTCCAAAATGACGCCGGTGGAGCATGGGCGTTGGGAGTTACTTGTGTCCTGAGCGTCGCTTGTCTAGGCGTTCGTTGCGGGACTACTTAGACGGAGATGCCTATGCATATGCACTTTAGCTTTAGAGAATACAGATAGAGACGATGAGTTATTATGTGCTCTGTGGTGATGTGGTCAGCGAAGGTTGCCCTCCAAAGGTATAACCCACGTGACTGATGTCATGTGATAAAAATTACACGTGATGAAGTACTTCTGAGATTTTTCCCTGTCGAGTGCCATCCAGTTGAGTAGAAGCTCAAGGCTCATTCTGCAGGAGATGTAGACTAAAAAGGCACGTCTTCGATCTGCCCCATTATTGAGCAAAAAAACTCCGAGCATCCAAGCATCTCGACGAGAACTTACATTTGTCATGGCAAGGCAACCACAAAGGGACTTCTGGATGAAGCCACGATCATACAGGGTGTAGATATGTGTCACAGCCGCATAAACCTTTCGTCAACGACGATACCCAAGGCACCAGATTGGTAAAGTTATCAGATACGTTGTAGAACTCATGGGGTATGTTTGGGTCTTCGAAGAAAATCTCTGAAATAAGCTCAGCCAATCAAAAGCTGAATTCCCAGAGAAAAGTGGGCCACGGACTTTTCTTCAAAGAAAATGTGCGTTGATTGTTAGTCAGCGGAGCTCCCTTAACCTCCGACAAAACAATAACACCCTACTGCTCCAACCAAATCTCTTCTCAGACATGGGGCTCAATGTCTAATCACCCACGATCCACCAGATGTCTAGATTCCTATTGGTTTGGCTCCATTTCTATTGGCCAGCCTGGCTTCGGCCTCTGCTGAAGGCCGACCCGTATCATTCGGTCCCGTCTCTTCGTTTTTGACAGGAAAACACGAACCCAAGCAGATATGAAACTTTAATTGCATGACGAATACTCAAGAGCCCACTCTCTTCTTATGTCTGCTTATTAGTTTCCCATTATGGAGATTTTGCAGCTGATAATCGGAGCTGGAACTTCCCAAGTCTTGGCCGGGAGCTGGGGAGCTTCGTAGAGGCCGAAATGGCGAAGGAAAGAGATGCGCTAATGGCTACGGACAAAAAAAGGAGTGGGATGTGGAACCAGCCCGTTTGGCATGTTCTTTATTTACTCTATGGGAGCCGCGTATTTGATTGTTTAAAGACTCTCTTGATCTACTTCTTTAATTTTTGGTGGTTTCGTCTTCGAGTGTGACTTGACCTTTTTATTCATTTCAGTTAATATCAGAGGTTGTATTGATCGTTCAGGTCAACTCTGTATTTGATAACCTAGAGCATTATTTATCTCGACTGAGTAATTCACGGGTCCAGGATGGGTACCACGGAGCCAGAGGCTTTTGCCTCAATAGTCCATGAGCCTCATGGCCAAGGAAATGTCATCAGTCGGATCATGTCCAATTCATCAGCCTTTCTGGAACGAAAACGAAGTCGCCCATACGATGATTCAGATGAAGACGAGAAGCGGGAGCCAATAGCGGTGGATTGGAAGATGATGTCAGACATCAGGGCAGTCCATGATCAGGAAGAGGCGGACAATGTGAAAGGCCGCAAATTAGGTGTTACGTGGAAGAATCTCACAGTGAAGGGCGTTGGTGCTGATGCAGCTATCAACGAGAATGTGGGATCGCAGTTCAACATCCCAAGGAACATCAAGGAGGCGAGACATGGTGCGCCGTTGAAGACAATCATCGAGAACAGTCATGGTTGCGTGAAACCTGGAGAGATGTTGTTGGTCCTTGGACGTCCAGGAGCCGGCTGTACAACGCTTTTGAAGATGTTGGCAAATAGGAGAACGGGATATGCTGAGGTCGATGGAGACGTCAAATTCGGAACGCTAGACCACAAGGAGGCCGCCCAATATCGAGGCCAGATTGTGATGAACACCGAAGACGAGTTGTTTTTCCCAACTCTCACTGTCGGACAGACAATCGACTTCGCAACGCGAATGAAAATCCCCTTTCACCTCCCATCGAACATCCAAACGCCTGTCGAGTACCAGAAGGAGAACCGGGACTTCCTTCTCAGATCCATGGGCATTTCCCACACTCATGACACCAAAGTGGGCAACGAGTTCGTTCGCGGCGTGTCAGGTGGTGAGCGAAAGCGTGTAAGTATTATCGAGACACTGGCCACCAGAGGCAGTGTGTTTTGTTGGGACAACAGTACTCGCGGTCTTGATGCAAGCACTGCGCTTGAGTATACGAAAGCCATTCGAGCGATGACTGACATCTTCGGACTTTCATCCATCGTCACACTGTACCAGGCGGGCAATGGTATCTACAATCTCTTCGACAAGGTCTTGGTTATCGACGAGGGCAAAGAGATCTACTACGGCCCGATGAAGCAAGCGCGACCTTTCATGGAGGAACTTGGGTTTGTCTGCCGTGATGGAGCTAATATCGGAGACTTCTTGACCGGAGTCACAGTTCCAACTGAGCGAATGATTCAAGATGGATTCGAGAACAAGTTTCCCAGGACTGCAGATGATATTCGAGCTCATTACGAGAAGAGCAGTATCAAAGCCGAGGTGAGTGCTTTCTGAATCTTTTAAATAAATTGAGCTATTAATGACCGATCATTCTCAGATGGAAGCCGAGTACAACTATCCCACCACAGACCTCGCGAAACAACTGACCGAAGACTTCCGAGAAGGTGTCCAGTATGAAAAAGCGAAGAACCTGCCAAAGAAATCACCCCTTACGGTCAGCTTCATCACTCAAGTGAAGGCATGCGTCACTCGACAGTACCAAATCCTCTGGGGAGACAAAGCGACATTCCTCATCAAACAACTTTCAACCCTCGCTCAAGCTTTGATCGCAGGATCCCTCTTCTACAATGCTCCCAACAACTCCGCAGGTCTCTTCGTCAAATCCGGCGCTCTCTTCCTGGCCCTTCTATTCAACAGTCTTCTAGCTATGAGCGAGGTGACCGACTCCTTCTCCGGCCGTCCCGTTCTCGCCAAACACAAATCGTTCGCACTGTACCATCCTGCCGCGTTCTGCATAGCTCAAATCGCTGCGGACATTCCGGTTCTGCTGATCCAGGTCTCACATTTCTCGATCGTACTTTATTTCATGGTGGGCCTCAGACAAGATGCCGGCGCCTTCTTCACGTTCTGGGCCCTGATCTTTGTAACCACTATGTGTATGACGGCCTTGTTCCGTAGCATCGGTGCTGGGTTCTCGACTTTCGATGGTGCGTCTAAGGTGTCTGGCTTTATGGTCGCTGCTTTGATCATGTATACTGGTTACATGATTCCGAAGCCGCGTATGCATCCTTGGTTTGTCTGGTGAGTAATTTGTCGATCTCAATATTGGAATCGTAGCACTAATTATGTCAACAGGATTTACTGGATTGACCCACTGGCATATGGCTTCTCTGCGATTTTAGCAAACGAGTTCAAGGGCGCTATCATCCCTTGTGTAGCGACAAACCTCGTGCCCAATGGTCCGGGCTATGCGGATGCAGCATACCAAGCTTGTACCGGTGTAGGAGGAGCGCTTCCCGGAGCTACCAGTGTCACAGGTGAACAATATCTGGGCTCGCTTTCGTACTCTTCTGGAAACATTTGGAGAAACTTTGGCATTCTTTGGGCGTTCTGGATTTTGTTCGTCGCTCTAACTATCATCTCCACAAGCAATTGGAAAGCCCAGGGTGGCAAGAGTGGCTTCCTCCTCATTCCTCGCGAAAAGGCAAAGAAGAACGTGCATAACTTGGCCAACGATGAGGAATCCCAAGTCGTGAAGGACAAAACTGCTGTCAATTCAAGCAGCTCTTCGTCGGACGAGACAAAGGTTGATGACCAATTGATCCGCAACACCTCGGTCTTCACTTGGAAGAATCTCTCATACACCGTCAAGACACCATCTGGTGACCGAGTCCTTCTCGACAACGTTCAGGGATGGGTCAAGCCTGGAATGTTAGGAGCACTAATGGGATCGTCTGGAGCAGGAAAAACCACGTAAGCAATTTTCGGGGCATTTTGTTTTCGATTCCATAGGATCGCGTGCTCTATATAACAAAGACTGACTTCGAGATTTGTACAGTTTGCTTGATGTTTTGGCCCAAAGAAAGACAGATGGCACGATCAAAGGCTCAATTCTCGTTGATGGACGCCCCCTCTCTGTCTCCTTCCAACGATCAGCCGGGTACTGCGAACAACTTGATATTCACGAGCCTCTTACAACTGTTCGAGAAGCACTGGAATTTTCTGCACTCCTCCGACAATCTCGCACCATCCCAAGAGAAGACAAACTCAAGTATGTCGACACTATCATTGATCTGCTCGAGATGCACGACATTGAAAACACCCTCGTTGGAACCGCCGGCGCTGGTCTTTCCGTCGAGCAACGGAAGAGATTGACCATTGGAGTCGAGCTTGTCTCCAAACCAAGCATCCTCATCTTTTTGGACGAACCCACTTCCGGTCTTGATGGACAAGCTGCCTTCAACATTGTCAGATTCCTTCGGAAGTTGGCAGATGTTGGTCAGGCTGTTCTAGTCACTATCCATCAACCCAGTGCCCAACTATTCGCTCAATTCGACAGCCTTCTCCTCCTGGCCAAAGGAGGCAAGACCGTTTACTTTGGCGATATCGGCGATAATGGAGCAACAGTCAAGGATTATTTCGCCCGCTACGACGCTCCTTGCCCCAAAGATGCCAATCCCGCTGAACACATGATCGACGTAGTTTCTGGATCTCTCTCCCAAGGTAGAGACTGGAATCAAGTCTGGCTCGACTCTCCCGAACACAAGTACACTGTCGAAGAACTTGACCGCATCATCAATGACGCCGCCGCAAAGGAACCCGGAACTTCTGATGATGGATTCGAATTCGCGATGCCACTTTGGGAGCAGACAAAGCTCGTTACTCAGCGCATGAATGTCTCTCTCTGGCGAAACACAGATTACGTGAATAACAAGTTCGCCTTGCATATTGGATCGGCTCTCTTCAACGGTTTCTCTTTCTGGAAGATTGGCAACACAGTGGGTGATCTCCAGCTCCGCCTCTTCACTGTATTCAACTTCATCTTCGTCGCTCCTGGTGTCCTCGCACAGCTGCAACCGCTCTTCATTGAACGTCGCGATATCTACGAGGCAAGAGAGAAGAAATCGAAGATGTATTCTTGGGTCGCCTTTGTTACCGGTCTTATTGTCTCCGAACTTCCTTACCTCTGCGTCTGTGCCGTTCAGTACTTCGTTTGCTGGTACTATACCGTCGGCTTCCCATCCGACTCGAATAAAGCCGGTGCAGTGTTCTTCGTCATGCTCATGTATGAGTTCGTTTATACGAGCATTGGACAATTCATCGCTGCTTATGCACCAAACGCTGTGTTTGCTTCCCTTGCTAACCCGCTTGTTCTCGGAGTCTTGGTTTCTTTCTGTGGTGTTTTGGTGCCGTACTCTCAAATCCAGCCTTTCTGGAGGTAAGTCCTTCTCCCACTCCTTCAATCTTTGGAATCAAAACTAACCTCATTTCTCATAGATACTGGATTTACTACCTTAACCCATTTAACTACCTCATGGGATCCCTCCTTACCTTCACTTCCTTCGACGCGCCCGTAAACTGTGCCGAGAAGGAATTCGCGATCTTCAATCCTCCCGCAAACGAAACATGCCAGTCCTACCTCACCAATTACCTTTCCGGCATGGGCTCGCGCGCCAATCTGGTCAATCCAGATGCGACTGAAGGTTGTAGAGTTTGTGAATACAGAGTTGGGAGCGATTACTTGGCTACGATTAATTTGAAGGACTATTACTATGGCTGGAGGGATGCGGCGATCGTGGCGCTATTTGTGTTCAGTGGATACATACTGGTTTACGTGTTGATGAAGTTGCGGACTAAGAAAAGTAAGACGGCAGAGTGAGAGGATGTGAGCGAGGTCACAACATTTTGACTTTTATCTCATTTTGGCCTTTGCATCAAGATATAATACGGCTATCCAATGATAGCTTGTTATTACAGTTTCGATTCCCGAAAATTTTATCTCCTTTGTTTTCGTTTGGGTTTCAAGTGGCGTTTAATACAGACGCGGGAAGAAGTTTTGTGTTTGATATTGATAGAAATAGACAGCACTCATATGAGGCTCGAGCGGGTTAATCCTTCTATAGAATGTACTTTAAATACTACCTCAGCTACAACGAGAGGTGACTACTGCTCCTCAACCTCCTGATCAAGTTCATATGGAAACCCACGTGATCATCCTTTGCAAGTGCATTTCGAGCTGCACGAGAGCTAGCTTCCAATTCGCTGCGATGAGAAACGGGGTGTACGTCCGTATGAACCTGAAAAGTGCAGCATTTAACCTTCACCACCTTGCATCTTTCAATACTTGAGTACAATTGTCCCAAGTTTCCATCTACGTCTTAGTGCCAGCATGCCTGTCATTATTCTTGTACAAAATCTGATCTTTCCTCTGTACCTCTCCCCACTGTCACGGATACCTCCAGCACGCCCCACCGCTCCCATATCTTCATTGTGGATATGATGGCATCGCCGGGGTGGTCGAACGGGCTTCCATCTCTGGTTGCTGCCCATAAGAAACTGGGTCCAGTGATCGGCCTTGGACCAAATGAGCTGAGTGTTTGCTTCATTGGATGGGCTACGCAAGATTTACTTGGGTGGACCTGGGAAGACGGAATGGTATGCGGAGGAATTCATGAACTATCAAGCCCCAAATCTGGTCTCCATGCTGGAGAGTGAAGAGCATGATGTTCAGAAACGCATATTGAGTCATGTGTACTCCAAATCCTACATTCAGCAAATCAATCCACGTGATCCTCCATCAATGGGTGGATCTCCTGAACTAGTTTTTAGAAATAGACCAGAAAAGACGACCACGTGGACAAGTGTCCATTCCACCACTACACAGTGGAACAAAGCTCTTGGCGCAGATTTTACGTCTGTATCTTTTCGAGGACGAGAATGGTTCGAACTTTTGAGAGGTTGGGAGGTGGCAAGGAAGTATTCTAAGAACTGGAAGATCAAGATGAGGGGATTGGGTGGCAAGAAGAAAGATACGCAGGAGATCGAACGTACGTGATGTATCTGGTTCAACGCACTGAGTGGTCGGTCCAGAATCTGAAGGGAAATGATATGAGTGTGAAGGAGGAATCGAGACCAGTGGTGTATGAGCAACTTTCGAATGGTCCGGAGAAGAGTAGCTTGAAAAGTTTAAAGGAAAAGGAGTTCATCTTGGCATGTGAAATGCTCGATCATTTTGGGGCGGGTTGGAGACGGCAATGATCACGCTCACTTACTTGCATTGGAAGTTCTCGAGACGACCTGAGCTGCAATCCGTTCTTCGATACGAACTTCTCACGCACCCTCCTCCCTTCAAATCCAACCCTTCCAAATCCCAAGATCAAAATCACCAACAGTTGCCGGATCCAAAAGCACTGGACGCACTCCCCATTCTGGACGCGATTCTCAAAGAAATTATATGACTCTAGCTTCCCTCGCCCGTGCTATTGACACGTATCGCGCCAGAAGCAGGAACAGTAATCGAAGGGTATGAGATCCCCGGCGGGATGATAATGGGGACTTCGGCATATGTGCTGCACATGAACGAAAATGTCTTCCCGGACCCCATGACCTTCAAACCAGAGAGATAGCATATGAAGAGTGCGCAGAAGCTGACATAAATCGATGGTTTTGGTTTTTGGGAGTGGAGGATGGATGTGTATGGGAAGTCACATGCTATTTACAGTAAGTCGTCTTTTCCATCTTGGGGGGTTATGTTTTAAAATCTTTGAGATTTTGGATTAGGACTAAATTTTTTGTGTAGTGCTGAAAGCCGCAATAGTTGCTATCTATACGAACTTCGAAACGAATATTGCTCAATATCGCGCCGTGGGTTGGATGATATGTGATTGGGAAGCTAATGGCTGAGCGGCTAAAACCGCCCCCAAAGGGAACCAGTAGGAATGAAGCGGCTAACGTCAGCACGGGTATAACTCTCGGCAACTGTTCCGAGAAAAGATTCCACATCCTTGCTCCAGTGTACAATAGTTTTGTCGTTGGACTACAAAGCATGAGCGATTTGAACTGTGGGATAATCATAGCGCTGCACTCCCCAGCAAGTTGGTCGTGTGACTCGCCGAGTCTTGTCTTCTTTCGCCGAACTTTCTCTTTTGGTCTTCCGCAGGGCTGCTAAGTCCGTTTACTAGCACGGATTCAATGATTGACACAAGGTCCCGTCTTCCCAAAAAGGTTAACACAAGCATGAATAATACCCGGTGCAGGGGTCGTTAAGCTCCAGCTCCATGAGCTTTCAAAATAAAGTCTCCTTTGAATGGCTTTTCTTCCTCTTTTTTTTTGTTTTAACTTGAATAGTAAGCAGCAATGTCAAAGTCAGACAGCGAAAGCAGCCCTGGGCTTCAAGTCATAGGTGTTCGTATTTTCACTCCCCCGTCCCCGAGAGCTGGAATACTTACAATCCCCCAAACTCCTAGGCAGGACTTCCTCGCACATCAACCTCCTCTCTCCAGACCGCGCTCCAAATCCTCGGCTACAAGCCTTGCTACCATACGATCACCGACTTCGTGCCAAACGCCCGCGTCCAAGGTCCGTTATGGACAAAGGCAATGCGAGAAGAAAATAAAGCGAAGCGACAGAAGATCTTGTTGTCTATCGTGAAGGGCTATTCTGCGATTGTTGATGGGCCCGGGTGCTTTTTCATCGCGGATTGGGTGGAGTTGTTTCCTGATGCCAAATTCATTCTCGGCCTTCGAACCTCCCCGGAAGCATGGCTCACCTCAGTCAACGCCTCGATCGGCAAAGTCTTCGGAAAGGGACCAATGTACTACATTGCGTACTTCGTGCCCGAATTGCATTTTGGGTTCTTGATGAACAATCTTTGGGATGAACAAACAAAGGCTAAATATGGTGTTGGGGTTCGCAGTACACAGTATTATGGCTTCCATAATGAGGAAATCAGGAAGATCGTACCGAAGGATAGATTGCTGGAGTTTAAGGCCGCTGATGGGTGGGAGCCTCTTTGTGGGTTTCTCGGAAAGGAGAGGCCGGTCGGCGAATATCCTCATCGCAATGATGCGAAGGCTGCAGCCCATTTGATTAGAAGTTTTGCGATTTGGGGAGCGGGGATTTGGGTGGTGGTTGGACTTTCTGGGTGGGGTCTTGTCTGGGGTTTAAGGCGGCTGCTTAGGAGTTGGGGTTACGTGACGTTGTGATGGACGGGCCCCTCGACCTATGGGCTCAAGCAGCTCCACATGCGACTGCTATGGCAATGGATTTCGTATGTCTGCACAATATGTCGGATTCTGTTGACTTTGCAAAAGACTCCATCCGGTATGCTTTTACTACTGTACGTTTTATCTATGTCTTATCTTGTTTACCTTCCATTGCCAAGAAAGGTACTGTATGAATTAGAACATGAGCTATCAATCATTCAACAAGACGCTTCAGTGACATGAAATAGGCTTGTTGAAGAACTACGGGCTCCTGATAACTCGAAGCCAGTCGCTTAATATGAACGAATGACCCGGCTCTCCGTTCCGTGGAGAGCCCACGTTGCAATTTCGATGTTAAAGGGACGTTGATTATTGATATCTTACATTCTACTATTGCGGTAGGAGGTCAAAAAGCTGAATCTCCTTCAGGTTCAAGCACGGAACTTTCCTCCATGCTTAAACACCACATGATAACATTCCGTACTCGTGTGCTCACGACAGGCCCATCCTGCCCTCATTTCTCTTCATCTGCAAAATGCATTGGGTTTTCCCTCAAAACATGGTCATAGTATCCATAGAGTTCATGCATCCGGCGCTGTGGGCCCCTCCCAACTGTGATTCCGGTCACAAGATGACTCTCATTTTAGCCTCTGCCCAAGGTCAATCCTGTCTTGCCACAAGACTCTATAACTTGAGAATGACCTTTAATCTTCCGCCGTTTCTCTAGCTGTTTCTCATGGGCTTCTTGTATTTGTGCCATTTCAGCTTTGAGTTTGTCATATTCGGTTTTGCGCAGCGCTTTCCTCGCTGTGAGCTTCGCTTCGATTTCCTCACGAGCCGTCCTGGACGCCACCTGGTTTTCGAAGCAAACGACTCCCGCTTTCTTCAATATCACGGATTTTGGTGGTGGTTCCCGGGAAATATATGGTCTGTTTGATATGATCCTCGTGAATCTTCACGTTTTCGATAGAGAGATACATGAAGTGACAAGGAGCGCGGTGTTGGGTTGGGATAGTCGCAATTTTTCGAGAAAGTTGTTGCATCCGCAATGACTTATCAGGTACGAGTAATTTTCAATGCCGAATAAATGAGGCTGTGGATTCTTTGAGTTGGCGTTCTGTGAGGCAGTAGCTTTCCGTCACTCGGCCCGCATAGTCAGCGACGATGGTTTCGAAAACTACCTTGATGGGTTTTGAATCAAGGCCCGAGAATGAGAACTTGAGACCAAGGCGCCAGCAGCGCATTCAGAGAGACAGAGGTTGGGGTTCCTATAGGATGCGAGCTTAAAACCCCTTCAAGTTTCTTCGGTGGGCTTTCCTTTATACTCAAAAACCACATGATAACGGTCTTTGCCCTTACGCACAACGCATAGCTCCCCTCTCCTCCCATCTTCTACATCGGCTACATGCTGTGGGCTCTTATTAAGAATCCTGTGGTAATCTGTGCCGCTCGCGATTGGACGATATAGCCGATAACAACGCCCTTATCCTCCTCTTAGCCCAAGAGTCCTCCCGCTTCGACATAATATGTGCCTCTGTAGCCGAACTCTTCCTCGAAATTGTGCTTTTGCTTTCTAATCTCTTCGTACAGATAGCGAGCTCAACCCTGTCGCTCCCAAACCTTATGGTCATAATCTCCTTGAATTGTTTCGAGTAACCGTTTCTCCATAAACTATACCAAGTTTTTCGATACGCTCCTTGGCGGGCAAGTTCTTTAAGTACGTCGAGTCTTTCGTGACATCCTTGTCTTTCGAACTGCTGAGAGCTGAGTATGGAAGTGGCGATGGGAAAGGCGCTGTACTGTGACAATTGCAGTTACAGTAAGTTTGGTTGTGTTCTGTTCTATTAATTCATGTTCAGAAACAGACGATGTGTTCTTGTGGACATATCTGATGAGTTGGAAGTGGCCATGGTAAATTAGAGAGCAGTAGTATATTCTATCGTGAAATTGTTTTGCAGTTTGGAGTCTGGGTCGTTACAGATTCTTTCTCTAATAGAAAAGATTTGAATTAAATTACACCATTTATTACCCGGTGAAGTTAAAGTATGCTGGGTTAACTTCGCAAAAGCGTGGACAGAAATCTAACAATTTGAGTTGTGTGTTTTATCAGTGATTTAAGGGTGTACTCTCAACAAGCCACTTTCCGATTCAAAGCCCGGACATCATTTTGAAATCCTTGCTTGTTCGAGGTTTATCCAGCGTGTGCTGCCCCTGCAAACCTTCACATATCAATTGATTCGCTCCCTTCGATGCCTCATTTGAGAGAGTTGAATTTGTCAAAACCTTGAAATCAGGGGCGCCGAATCTCAGATCTCGTGACTCAAAGATCACATGCATTTCAGAAGGATTGTACGAGTAGATGAATTGCCGAAATAAAATGAAAGATTGACTGGCTGCCAAACTCCTTCCCCTCACCAATGAAATCTGGAATCTGCAATCACTCAATGGAATTAGATAATTAAAAATTGATGATTTCCACTCGTAGGGTATGTGTATATGACCATTCTTTTTTCCAATGTCAAAAGCCAGCATCCAAGCCATCCACTTATGCCCGAAGTAAAGATACAAGGAGCTCCCTGCAGGAAGAACAGACGCAACTGCATATCAGTTCTCAATAAACTTCTTCTCAAACTTGAAACCTGCAGTCTGCAGACGATCAATAAACTTCTGTCCAAGACACGCAGGTGTGTAGACGCCTCCAGAAAGGTTGTGTTCATCCCGAAGAATAGAGATAGCTGCTTCGGCCAAGGATATGCCGGTGACTGTTCTTGAATCAGCGGCGCCTGGTTTCTCGAACCAGAATACTTACATGCATACAAGGATCCATTGAAATAAGCTCGGCAGAAAGCTCTCGGAAGGTTCGCATTCTGCACGTCTGGTTTCGCGATTCCTCGGACTTCGAATCTGTCTTTCCGCGACTCTACCTTCGTCGGCCCATCACCTGGCTGGTAAACGAATCGCCTAGCGAACTTCCTCAGGATCGGAATTGCGAGGAACAATGTCCCCACAACCAGCCCGAAGTGAAACATGACTGCGGTGAGATAGTTTCGCGCCTTTGAGTACTCGCTGAACCGAAAATTGGGTCCGTAAAAGCTATTGCCTCCCAACAGGCCCCAACTTCTTTGGATAATTGGCTGATCTGTTGATGCTCCGATAGACGTCGTGAGAATCCCGAGATCTGGAACGACGCGCACTCCAAAAAGTTTGGTGATCCAAGATTTGGGATTGGTGGTCTTTGGACCTGGGATAGGGGAGAGTGCGTAAGGAGCATTTGCTGCGCTGAGTTGCTTGATGCTGTATACGTCCATCAAAGTTAAAACAGTGTTCAAAGTTCCACCTGATGGCTTTGCACTATCAATGTATTAGTTTGACGCGTTGGCCACCATGGGGCTAAATCCAACTTGCCTGAGCTCATGAACAGAAATTATGACTTCTCCAGTATGCGCAGAAAACTTCTCCCGGATCATGGAAACGAGAGACCACGTGACCAAATCAGCTGGCGCTGACTCGATCCCAATTTGAGGGATCATAACTGCTCCACTGGCCTGTGCAGTCTTCTCGTATTTCTTGATCATATCGGCAACGAAGGCAACCTCTCCCGTTACGTCAAAATAGTGGGTGCCATTCTCAGCGCAAGCTTTGAATGCACGTTCTCCGTACAGAGCATATGGCCCGACAGTGCTGATGAGAACTTTTGTCTTCTTGGCCAGGGAGCTTAAGTCTGCGTCGTTCAATTCGCATATCTCAATAGCTACGAAGAGTCAGTCGTGTTTCTTCAGATGACATTCTCACCTTCACGTGATCGTGAAATGGGCGATGAGTGGATGACAGATTGGTAGTGCTTACCAGGTTGGACCCTATCAGCATCGGTGAATTTACATTCAGCCGCTACAGCCTCCAACTTGCTGGCAGTACGTCCAGCTAGAGCCCATCGAAGATCTGTTGGCAAGCTCTTGGTGATGTACTCTGCAGTCAACTTTCCAGTGTAACCTGTGGCACCGAAAACCACGATGTCGTATTGGCGAGTTGCTAACATAGTATATAAGATAATCTCCAGTCTCAAAGAATCGATGCAGGATTTCAGCCCAATACGTATGGTAGTTCAAGAGACAAGGCAATGAAAAAGGAGGGTGAATTGAACCTCAAAAATCATAACTATTTAATTCAAGAAAACCTCACCTGTTGTCTCAGCAAGGATCGCCACCTCGGCCTCAAACGGATGAATCAAGTAAGGCCCGGGTTAAAGAAAACATCACGTGAATGATTGTAGCCTGACATATCTGGCACAACGCCTAGGGCTGGATGTTTAGCGAGCCTCCACTGTGAAATATTCGCATCGAAATTCAACAACCTCTGAACCTCCATCTTCTAAACAACACCGTTCGTCACGCAACACAGCCAAGATGACGAAGAGAACCAAGAAGGTCGGAGTCACCGGTAAATACGGTACCAGGTATGTGAAAATCCTCTGCAAAAGTGATCAATGCTCGCCGGTCGCGGTACGAACAGAGATTTTTCAACATCTTCAGCTTTGGGCACCTTGAATCGTTCTCCAACGAGCAGCGAATGTGCAGGATCAATTTGGATGGAATGTAAATGCTGATGGTTGGATTCCTTGATTTACAGATACGGTGCCTCCCTCCGAAAGCAAGTCAAGAAGATGGAAATCACCCAACACGCCAAGTACGTCTGCACATTCTGCGGAAAGACCACCGTCAAGCGCCACTCAGTCGGAATCTGGAACTGCAAGTCGTGCCACAAGACTGTTGCTGGAGGAGCATACACTGTCGCGTACGTACAAATGTTTGATGATTAGAGATATCTCTGTTGGGAAAGAATTGAAGCACACCGAGGCCATTGCTAACATGGCTTGGAACAGAACCCCCGCTGCTGCTGCGATGCGATCAACCCTTCGTCGTCTAAGAGAAATTGCTGAGGTTTAGATGGTCGGATATGGGATGGATGTCTTACGGTTTTTACATTTGCTGGAGCATGGGATCGGTCTCACAGACGGGATACGAGTTTCGACGTCGTCGCTTTTCGATGAGGGCTGAATAAAGCAATTCAAAAACCACGCCGTGTCCAATATCACAATATCATGCGTGCCTACATTGCGATCATTCGATACGCGGAGATATCTTGTGAAACATGCAGAGTGTGGTGGTGATTGGGTATTGAGGTTTCCTAATTGAGAATTATAGGCAACAGCGGGTTTATGTCATTGAAAACGATCGCTGTCCCAAGCAGCCCTCCATGGGATTTGGCCCAAAGATTTCAATCAATGCCAGCGATGCCAGATTCATCGCGATAAGACGTTGCTACGAAGCAAGTACGCATCAATGTCCACGCAACCACAAAGCCTGGGGAAAAGGGACCTCCAAGAAAGTGAGGCTGTCAATCCTTCGTTGGATATCGAGCATCTCGAAATCACCGATTCTCATTCAATTCGCGTTCTGTTTCTCGATTGCGTGGAAGCGGGGCGGATCGTTGCCTTCTAGCTGCCTTGTTCTCGGGCCTATTTAAGAGGGATCGACCTGCTGTTGAGTATTCAATTTCCCTTTCTTATGAGTCACTTTACTGGTAAAACACCAGTATCTGACTGCTTCAAGCTGAAAGCTTGAGCAGACCACATGATTTGACTGTCACTCATTGGAGACTAACATAAACCACCGAGTCCCCCCAATTTACTATCAACGTCCATGAAGAAACAAAGGTCACCGCCTCTCATTCATAAGCCCGAACTAAGTTACCGCAACTCCGGAATCCATCAAGCCGTTCGAGACAATTCAAAGCAACGCGGCTAGCTGCCCTGTTCGTGGTCACAGCCCTTGCCGTTCATCACATGTCCCTTCTGACAGGGACACCGAGACGAGGAGATATCAGCCACCCAAAGTCGATTTCTTGTCACGTTTTTGATGACGAATTATTCGAAAATGCCAAAATAGGCTCAATACAGGACCCACGCCACAAAACAATTGGAAAAGACCGCATTCGGGGTTTGGACCTTGACCGCTTTCTCAAGAGTAAAAAATTGGTGGTCGTGGCTGTCACTTGCCTGATTGGTTCGCCTAGCCGCTAAAGTTAGCGTCCCGTGTTCCCTTCTCGCCAGGCTCAGGCTTCTCTCCATCTTTCATCCAAAACTCCCAAGTCGCTTTCAAAACCACCAACTCTCGAGATTCGACTTTCGCCGCAAATACTCCCCAACCACAGCCACAATCCTTTTTCATGACTTCCTTCCTCCATATTCACGAACAATTTTGCAAAACATTTTGTCAGCATGGCTGACCAGTGCATTGTCTGTTTGGAGGATTTGGACGTTGTTCCTGACGGAATTCACGATGATCTTCGAGATGCGGGAGAGGTGGCGGCGGTACCGATCTCAAAGCTCCCGACAACCCATCCCGGAAAAATCGACAACGAACAAAAGATCGCTCTCATAAAACCCTGCGGTCATGTTCTACACGATGAATGTTTGAGAGAATGGTCTCAAAAGGCAAATAGCTGCCCGATTTGCCGCCATACATTCAATTTAGTAGAAGTGCTGGATAAGGTGGGAGGTAAGTCCCCGTCGCTCGAACCCGATCCCTCCTATTTTTCTGATTTTTCTGCGAATTGTTTCCTACTCGGTGTCCCAGTGGTCTGAGTCAGTGGAGGCTGCTTTGTAACTCGGTAATCCATCTGCTAGGGGCTGAATCATTTGCTTGGGGTCATCTGCGGTGGGGCTGTATAATTTTGGATATCCTTTGCTAACCGTTCTTTTGCTAGGCACTATCCTTTCCGAATATATAGTCGAAAATAAGAAACAAGTTGCCGAATTCGACCCAAATGCGTGGATTGAGGACAATCTTGAAGAAGATGAGGAGACCACCCCCTGCCCTATCTGCAATACGGCCGACAATGAAGATGTGCTCCTTCTATGCGATGGATGCGCTGCCCCATATCACACATACTGCGTCAACCTCGAGCGAGTTCCACGGGGGCGGTGGTTCTGTATGGAATGCGCGGAGGACGCTGCACTAGCAAGAGCTATTGAGATTGATGCCCCTGGTCGGACAGGACGAACCCAACCTAGGACCCAAGCAAGTGTTCGTCGGACTCGTCAACGGATGAGAACAGATCAGTGGATGGGAGCGTGGAGCACCTTCAGCAACAGGATTCACGACGTCGTTGGTCTCGATCTCGACTTCTCGGATGACGACCAAAACTTGAACTCATATAGAATACATTCAAGACGCACCGCCGAAGAGCAGAGAGAGTTCCAGCAGTGGCAACAGCGACTGAATATTGCTAGTCGACAAGGTGCTCGAGATGTTTTTCGAAGGGCCGCCCCTGTCCTTCGTGACCCCACCCCTGTCGAAACGCCTGAAGTGACCCAGGCTTGGGGTGCGTTGGAGAAGGCGAAGGAGTTGGATACAGCGAGTCCCAGGAGCCGGAAGCGTAAATCGAGGTCAGTGACTGCATCACCTGCTGAGCGGCCGGAGGCGCCCAAGGAGCCTGAACGGAAACTGAAGCGACCACGGACGCGAAGAGTTCTGGATATTCCAGGACCATCATCAGCTGCGGCATCGATACCGACTTCAAGCCGCCAGACCAATGGGACTAATCGTCGCGGAAGCCATTCGTCTCGTGCAGTGCAGGATACGAACGGCGAGCCTTCCTTTCTGACACAACTACTCAAGGAGGTCGAGACGGCCACTTCAGATGACGATACCTCGAGATCTACCTTCACAACGTTGTCTATCCCAAACCGAGTCACCAGTCCTTCCCTTGAATATTCCTCCCCTGCTGCGTCTCCCTCACCACCATCATCTGCTTACCACTCACCTCGGGCAATGTCCATTACCCCGCCACCACATATCAGCAGACGCCCTGGATCACCTCTTCCACTTACCTCTCGCATCGAACCAATTTTCCCACCTGCCGAATACTCGCCCAATCGATCTCTATCAGAATCCACACATAAACCCGACCATGATCATTCTAAATCGCCGACTATCGAGCTTAGGCAACCTCGACCTAGACGACAGGCTCCTGTGCCAGTTTCACGCTCACAGGAATCATCACCTGTTCGAGCGACCATGTCGATTGAAGCCAAAGAAGGCATCAACAAGATTGTCAAGTCGGCTCTGGCACCTCACTGGAAAGCCGCCGAGATTTCGAAGGAGCAATACGAGAAAATAAATCGCGACATATCGAGAAAGCTGTACGAAATCGTGGCGGACCGCAGTATCACGGATGAGAAGAATAAATGTACCTTGGAGAAGATAGCCACCGAGAAGGTAGCAATTGCTGTGAAGGCATTGGTGGCATGATGAACGTACTGAGATGATAACGCATTTACGGCATTCGGCGCATGGCTGAGAGTTCATTTAGGGGAGACCTAGGCGCAATATTTTTTGAGATACCCGGTTCAGGCATGGGAGGTCACGGTGTTTTGCATCTGAAGAAGTTTGAGTACTGGAAATCTCGGTCAAGAACTGGGTATCGAAGGGCTTAATGGCGTTCTAGCGATGGTTTTTTGCAGCATTGTTCGATGTGTTCATTGTGATTGGCACAACTTTGTCTATAGAAATCAAAGATAATCAACCATAAATATCATACTTACTCTCCTTGAGAGAGATATGATGCGAACAGTAATAAAAAGGCGACTGGCCATCACCACTGACGATGAGCTGTGGAAAACGCGAGAAAGACCGCGGTCCAGAAGTTCAACAATCCGTGACTTTTGTGAACGTTTACGCCCAAGCTGTTCGAGGCGGATCAAGGCTGGTTTCGACGTACGATATAACGACTGCGATCTCTTCCACACGAAGTCCACGGAATGCCCATTATCTCCTTGATCACGCGACGGTCCTTCTGACAGCCTGCCTCGTCCTTCCTCCCGTCTCGCACGCCCCCATATGCATTCTTCAATTCGTATCCTTCGTTCAAAGATGTCAACAGTCGCTATCTAACAGTTCCCGTAGATAAAGACGTAGGTACCGCTAGCGAAAAAAGCCTGTGATAGGTTCACTCTAGGCACCAGTAAATGATCAGGACGTTCTGGAAGGAAACAGGTCTTGATGATAAGGAAGAGGTGTCATGGATTGAAGAAAAACACTTCTTGGGCGCAAAATTTCAAGAGGTGTTGGAAAATTTGGCGCTAAGGAATAGTCGCAATTATGTAAGCAAGAAAGTTTTAGCGGCAAAGACCCAAAGTTAGGAGCTCGAGCTCAAGAAGGCATTCTGGTGTTTGAAGGGCAGAGCGAAGATGACGGCTAGTAGTAGAGGAAGTCGGGCTGCGGCCTCTTTGATAAGTAAGCTCCAATTGGATTTGGTATGAAGGCAATTACTGATTGTACGACAGGATCATCACGACATCCACGAGTTTGCTCAGACTGCATCAACCACATCACCAAAACCTCAGCACTCTCCCAACGCAGCTACTCCGCCGCCGCCGCAGCTCTCAAGACCAGCGATAGCACATCCAACCAATGGCATATCCAAAACCTCTCTCCCGCAGCAGCCACCGCCTCGACCCCTGACTACAAGATCAAATCTGGCGTCCTCCTCTCCCGACCCCCTCTCCTTACGCGACCACTCACATCCTTTGAAAAAGCCTTCTTCTTCTACCAAAAACGACTTAATGAACGACTAGCCATGCCCTTCAGTCGCTATTTCTACTTCAAGAAAGACACGCCTGCAGACCACGACTGGAAGCTCAAAGCTAAGGAACGGAATGGGCAGCCTGCGAGGGAATTGGGTGGGTATAATCCGTATGGGGATTTGGGATGGAATGACGAGTTGTTGGTTGGGGATGAGAGGAGCGAATCGAGCTATTTGGTCGAGAGTTTGGTGAAGGATGCGGAGGTTCGAGCGGTGGAGGGGAAGGATGGGAAGCCCATGGAGGCTAAGGAGGGTGCGGATGGGGAGGGAGGGAAGGTGGAACGCCCGTTGAGTGTTTGGACTGAGGCAGATAAAGCGAAAGATGTGAGACGGTTGGATAGGAAGTTGGCGCGAACCTTATACTTGGTGGTGAAGAGAGAAAATGGAGGATGGGGTTTTCCGGCTGGGGAGTTAGTTGGAAGGGAGAATTTACATCAGGTTGGTCTTCATATCCTATTTTGGGCTGAGGGGAGTCTTGCTAACGTTGGGAGTGAAGGCAGCAGAACGGGTTCTGGTCCAAACCGCAGGCCTGAACATGAATACCTGGATCGTAGGCCACGTTCCAGCAGGCCACCACATCATCCATCCCTTCCTCAATAAAGAGACATTGGTAAGAACACAAGGCGAGAAGACCTTCTTCATGAAAGCGCGCATCATGGCCGGACAAGCGAATCTCAAGGATAACTTATTTGGGCTGAGCGATTTCAAGTGGTTGACGAAGCAGGAGCTGCAGAAGCATGTTGCGCCCAAATATTTCAGCTCTATTAAGAACATGTTGGCGGATAGATGATGTGTATAAAAATTTATGGGGACCTTGTATGCATAGATTTGGGTGTATTGGAGAATGTAAAAAGTTCAACTTTGGCCCTTGGACTGAGTGCGCTTTATTGATTGGAGAGATTAATCGAGCTCGACGCTCAACGCTCGACTCATTATTGAATTTGAGATTTTCCATTCAGCTCAATGTATGAAACAGGGGGTTTGCGACACAATCAGTTCGAATGTCGAAAGGAAGATTGCCACTGGGACCTGACTCTCTCTTTGGAATTGGGGGTCAAAATCGACGCACACCCCTACTCAACACAAGTCTCTCATTTCATCGTCTCATAATACCGCAGTAACTAGTACCTAAGACATCAATTTTCACTTGGGGCCTCCGAATAATTTCCCCAGAAAGTTTGACCGCCTTCCCACTCATTTACCAAGGACGACGGAATTCTCCATGAAAGCCCAATACTCTAGAGAAGGTCGATCCGGCCAAGCGCTGAAGAGAGGCCTTGCCAATGCACGACGCAGCTTTGGGATCAAGCAGAACAAAGACCTCAAAAGCGTCGATGAGTCCAGCAAGCCACACGCTCTCATACCTCGGGATGCAACAATGCCCTGCGAGAAGTGCTAATATGTTTTCGGCCACTTGGACGAGGAACCAAGAGCCGGGTACACACGGAAAACGCTTCCTTTCTACAAGAACGCATTGTCTATGAAGCGTGCCGCCGTGGATTGCTGCCTTCTTTTTGGGTAGTTTCCCCAAATTCTTGAGTCAACAATCATATGGCAAGACCTCAGTATCAAAGACGACCTAGACGTGAGGACGACCAACTTCGGGGGCGCAGATCATTGGCTGATGAGGCTACATTGCGAGCGTATGAAACCTCTGTCCCAATGATTCTAGCTCTACTGCCAGAAAGAGGTACGTTCGAAAGGACCTGTTGCAAGTTAGTGTAGTTAATGAAGATAGAGAACGGTGCAGCATACTCAGCCAGCATCTTTCACGACAGAAATAGCAAAGATGCTCTACCGCTTGTGAAAAAATGGCTTGGAAATTGTCTTGCAACACACGAGAATTGCCGTCCTCTTGAAGGAGACTTTCTTTATCAAGGCTCATATACGTTGGAGATAGCGTTCCACGTCTAGTACTATCTCAGAACATCGAAGGCTTCCCAGAATACGCTACTTTAAGCCACTGTCGGGGAGACGCAAAATATCAAACTCTGAGTCAAAAGATCTGGGACCTTCACGACAAGAGTCTCACCCGAGGCTCTCGCTCAAACATTGAGGGATGCCATCGAAGTCATTCATTCATTTCATAACTATCTATGGGTCGACTCCTTGTGCATTATCCAGGACAAAGACTCAAATGACTGGGCCAAAGAGTCATCTCAAATGACCAAGATCTATGGTTCTTCAACTATCAACGTTGGAGCGACAGCCGCTATCGTCAGTAGCAAGGGGCTATCCTTTGAACGTCCCAAGTGCCGCAACAGTGCGTTTCGCACACTGGCAAGACTGAATGGTCTTGAAATGCTCTCTAACTGCGTGCCACTCGCTCTGTACAGAGATTCAATTTCAGAATCCCCATTAGCTCAACGAGGCTGGTTTCTGCAAGGGAGGCTCCTTGCACCACGAACTGTCCATTTGACTTCCACTCAGGTCTGAGAATGTAATGAAAATGTTGCCTGTGAAGCATTCCCAGAGAGGTTGCATGAAGAGCTGAGTACTTGGGTTGATCGCAAGGAATTTTTGGAAGAGAAGCCATTACTAGGATACTCCTGGAATGAGACTATTGCGCACCATTCTCACTGCAAATTAACATTTGGAAAGGACAAACTGGTTACAATTGCTGGTATAGCTCTCGCAATGCTCAATGTCAACGAGGCGACTATTTGGCGGGGCTTTTGGGGTGGTGAAAGCTCAATCGTTCAGCTTTGCTGGGATTTAGATGATGCCCTTGTGGATCGACTTCCACGACCTGTTGACTATTGAGGACCAAGTTGGTCGTGGGTATCCATTGATTCTAGCATTATTCTGAAGCCAAGAAATCCACCTAAAATTGGGTCCTTTAGTATTTATGCTCGCCTGCTTGACAAGGAGATAGTGCTTGAGAGCCAGATCTCTTTGGTCCGATTCCTCACGCCAGCCTGCTCCTCAGACGCGATGTGCTATATCCAATTGATGAATAAGGGGTACATTGCCTATCCCAATCCCAACTCACCAATATTGGTGGAGTTATGGTGCAGGGATCTATTAGATTGGATTGTTCGGATGAATGATTAGGTATCATCAACCAACTCCTTCTCTCTTGTGCTTCACATTCAGTAAGCTTGCCGCTCTTGCTCAGGCACTAATCACCCTCGGCTCAGCTAGCTCACCTGGGCAGCCTAAGCAGCCTGAGTAGCGCCCGGAGCTCCCTGAGCATCTTATCATATGATTTTACCTTCCGGTTCCTTAGCTAATCACACTTAGTTTAATATAGATACCTATAAGGGAAGTACTAGCCTTCTCTCTATAAATTTCTTCGTTTATTCTATAATTACCTTAAATATATTCCTTCTTTAATCTTATTATTTAATAGACTTTTTAATATATTTTATTAATTATATTCTACTTACTTTTTTATATAAGTAACTATTTCACTATTTTGAATACTAAAAATATAATAGTAGTAGCGCACGTCACCCGATTTATCACCTCACCTTATGCTCCCCCTAATTATGTACTAGCTAGTTAGCTCGATAATTCACTATTATTTACTCGAGCACGCTAGGTCGTACTGCGTGATGTATACTAGTAGTATATTTACTGCTCTATAGATTAGAACCTCTTTTCCTTCTCTCCTTAGCTAAGTAATCTTGTTCATATAGTACATTCTATATAGTGTTTTGTGACAGGCTAGCGAGAGTCGTGTTTCAAACTAAAGCTACTTTATTGTACGAAGTCTAAAGAGAAGAGAAGAAAGAAAGCCTGGTGATAATTGTTGTGAATAACTAGCTGGTCACCATAGCACAAACGCAGGCGGCCTTAGGCCGCCAAGTCCTACTTACGGGTGTAACCCGTCACATGTTTCCCTGTAAGACCCCTTGTATAGAGCTATCATAGATATTATTAATATCTTTCTAGGCGAAGGAGGAAAGAGATTAGCATTATATAACAGCTCTATACAAGAGGTCTTACAAGTGAAACACTAAATAGAAGTATTGTTTATTCGAGAATACTAAGCTAAGGAGAGAAGGAAAAGAAGTTCTAAACTACAGAGTAGTAGATATACTGCTAATGTGCGCTACGCTAGTGTTTTCTAGCGTCGTGAGGTAACACAACAGTGAGTTTTCAGGCCAACATGGTCAGGGGAAGTGTAAGATCAGGTGACATAGGTAGAACTATCACAGTATTCTTTAGATAAATCTACTTAATTATTGAACAGTAGTTTAAGATCTGATATTGGAAATCCCAGGTCAATTGAATAGCAGTTTATAAGCCATTAGGAATTATTTACTGGCCAAGTGTTTCTGATTTGGACACTCAAGAGGGAATGCGCGCCGGCCGGGCAAAATATCACTACCCAGCGTTATATCTAACCTGCACTAATTTCTATCGCCCCACATTCCCTCGATTCAGATCACCAGCATCCCCTACCTGATTGATCTGAGCCTCCCTCTAGTTCTTCTTGGGTTAATTTGCTTGATCTTCGTGATGGTCACGTTGTGAGTAGTGGCCTGAGTCTCGGTCAATGTTGCCATGATCGTTCCATCGCCTTGTGTATCCGAGCTGGAGGTGGAATAGTTCGTCGTTGTTGCAAGCTGCGTGGTGGTAGGCGTGTGGGGTGACTTGATCCTAAGAAATGCGGGAGCGTGAAGCTACTGAAGTTGGAGGCTCGAACATCAAAGAAATGTCTCAGCTGCTTCATTGTCAACTTCCCGTATCCCGATCTAGCTTTCGGGAATATGAGGAAGTTCATCAGAGGTTTCCAGTATTTCTTTGTTCTCGGAAATTCTGGCATGTGCTGGATTCGATACGAAAAGGCACCTTGACTTCAGCATGAATAGCTCTAGAACGGAGGTTTGAGAGTCAAAAGAAATTCCTTCGCCTCGTTGAGAGACACAACCTCTTTCGGCTTTTGCTTCACAGGGCGTTGATCCGAGACTTTCGGCCAGACTACTTTGCTCTCGTCTTGGAAGCTCCACCAACCCCTTCCCCCGGAACGGTATATTTCCGATCTCCTCTGTAGTGATGGTTCTCTTTTGGGGTGACGTTCCACTACTTCAGTGGTAGGAGGGTAATCGTCGGGCACTCTCCAGGTAGTTTGAAAGACTTTCTACTCATGAACTCGAGCGCGATCCCACATAACATAGCCCCATTCACGAAGAGGTTGTCGGATAGGGGTATTTATGAACTGACGACCAGATTCTTCTTTGTGTGCCCAGACCCATGCTTCCACTGGCCCAGCGTCCGAGTCTGGAAAGAATGACGCCGTAACTCGGGCAAGTTGGCAGTCCGTATAATCCTCGAGCCAATCGCCGTCATGAATGTCATTGGCGGCATTCAAGCCTCGAATAACCAATCTGGTGTGTATTGTGGATAGTCAGGATAGATAAGGCTGTACCGGTCTTCATAGGTGTTTGCTAGGGCAATAGAATGGATGCTTGAGAGGCAACGAGCGAGGATAGGTTCGATATCGCCAGGGTCGCTAATGTCGGAATAATTTACGCGTAATTCTCCCCAGGAAACGTCATGTTCTGATATCTCATTGAAAGCTACTAAAGTTAGTATCTAAATTGCAGTATATGCTCTCAAACTCACCTGGAGATACCTTTCCATAAAGGTAATCGTGGATACATGCCAATTGCTCATTTTCACAGGGAGAGAACCTGGAGGAAAGGATTTCTCTTTGCTCATCCACAGAGAGCACCGGATTCCTAAAGTCTCTGAAAATATTACAGTACATTTCAAATCTATAAAGCGTACGCTCAATACGAGCTATTTCGAGTTGCGATGGCGGTGACTGTTGGACTCCGCGCTCCAGAGCCTGAATTCCTAAGCATTTGCATGCAAAGTCTGTCGCAAAATAATGGACATGAGGGTATAGCTTGCTTATCGATAACGCATCCGCGAGTGTCCAGGATTGTGGTGGCGGCATTCTTCTGTCGAGGTGTTGGGAGGCAAAGCCTATGATCCCTTGCCGAGTCCAAGGTCCGTTCCGCGCTGATTCAAACACAACAACGGCTTCGGGGAGGACGTCGAGGTGTACCTCGTTGAGGAGCACTCTAGTGGTGATCAACGATTCAGCATCTCGAAAGGCATGATAAAAGGAAGAACAAGCCAGCGCCAGCCATTTCAATGATTCAACATCTGGGAGTGCGCACATGACTGCCTGTCTTGCCTCCAGGGGAAGCATCTCGAAAGGGGACTTGGCGTTCGAGGAGCGTGAATCCATGCCGGCGGCAATAGCCCTCGTAGTATGCTCGTAGTGAGGATTGCGTACAGGTATTCTTTTTGCGACTGGAAACGGGCCTACAAGGTGTTGTTATGGGAACCCTACTACTGAAATACATATAGCGCTAGTCCAAAATAGGCTTCGTAAGCTTCAATTCAAAATCTCTGTCCTTCCTGTATCGTTCAACCCTTCTGTTATATCTACAACTTGATACAGCTTATTCTTGTTGCCTGTCCCGATAGCTGGTTGCCTATCCCGATATCTTGTTGCCTGTACCGATAGCCTGCTGCCTGCCCCTAAATATCACCGTACCTTCTAGACCTATCAACACAAGGGAAAGGACGTAGCAATTCAAGAGGAAGAAGATGCGCGGGCGGTTAGATTAGCTTCAGGATCTGAGTCACGTGTTAAAAATATACAGCTTCAATCGTTCAGTGATGTTTTGTAACCCCAACCCTGTCACACATAAACGCCGCGTAGATGAAGAAGAAGAATTACCATTTCCTCCTACTGATATTTTAGTAGAAGTTCTTGCCTTATAATGTAAAGAAGATTTTACTTACTAATGCTATATATAGGTTAGCCTTTGCTCTATAGGACAAAAATTTCACTTATATATAATAAAAATTAATTATTATATAGTGGGTTAACCATCTTCTTTGTCCCGTGGGGCAAAGACTCACTTGCTAAATATAATGTAATGTTACATTATTAGTATTATATTATATCAATAAGCTTAGCCCGTGGGGCAAATCACTTTACTTCACTTTACTTATCTTCCTTCATAAATAATTAAATTTTTTTCCCCCTGCCTTATGGGGCAAGACTCTTGCTAATAATTTAGACCCTAACCCGACACCCAAGCCTGGCGTCGCCTGTAGTTATGATATCATCTCATAAAGAGTATCTGTTTCCCCAGCGCGCGAGCTTCCTCAAACTCCTCATTCAATCTCTTCTCTAGCTCAGGCTCTGCACCTGCTTAGTGGCGATCCCGACTGCGGGGAGTCCCTTTCTTTTGATTAAGAATCTTGTCCCAGTTGCTGAACTAATTCTTGAGCATAATTGGAGTAATCTTGAGGTTCTGGCAGACCCGATATTTGGTGATCCGTTTGAGCTGGCCATTCATAGTCCCATACCATGTATTCCCAAAGTAATCAATCGCAGCAAGCTTGTGTTCTCGAGTATACTGGATCCTTCTTCGCGGGCCATCCTCACCATCATCAATATCAGTATCCTCATCAGAAAGAAACTGGCGGCGGTACAATGCAAACATATTCATGATCGACTTTCGTCTAACCCACTAGTCAGTAGGCATCCGCAGGCAGGCTGTTGCGCGGCCCGGCGCTGTTATGGAGACTTTGGAAGTGGCCCAGAGCGTATAGTCCGAGTAGAGAGGGGTTGTTGAAGAGAGGAAGCAATAGTAAGTTGAGTAGGGTCCAGGGGCTGGAAGGAGGGGCCGGGTGCCGGGTGGGGGAGCCATTATGAAGGATGCGAGAGTTCTGCAACGAAGAGGAGAATTAGAAGACGATACAGTAGGTTTGATAAGCAAAAGAGCTTCTGGCTGACCTTTGATTTGTAGGGAAATCCCTCGATCTTTATATCCATCCTTAACCTGCGGCAGACGCGTCGGACGCGTTCATCACCCCTTTCCCGCAAGCATCTCCTAAACCACGACTCTCCTGATGACGGAAGTAGCATTGAATAATGAATTCTCAGCTGCTACGCCTCTATGGGCGCTCAATTCGTCGATATCACGTATGATAAGACGGAGGTGAAGGTAGGAACATGGAAAATCATTAAAAACGTCATATTATATGATACGTATAGAGTCTTACTCCTACAATAAGATTAGGTCCTGCAACACCAAAACCATAGAATTTAACATGCAATACCCGATCTTATAGAGCAATTACTACGGTAACCAAAGTCATATTAAGCCTTCTAAGACCATCTTATTTTAAGGTTGGTGAAAAAGTATATTTGGCAAGTCATCCATCTCTGCAATCTGAAGCCAATTCGCATGTGACTTAGACACTCTGGAGCCACCATGGCCTCTCAAAAACTTTAAACTACACCTGGCCCTGGAATATCCTCGGCGTTTACTGCCAAATATCAAACAATCGTCCAAATATTCAACCCCAGTTTCATACCACTCGAAATCGGTAGCCCCGCATGAAGAGTCCTCACGTCACCTCTTCCATCTGGAAGTAGATTCTTCCAAAACACAGCACTGCCAGGTACAGCTTTGAAAGTAAGAGCATCCTCCATATCACACTCCACAAATTCGCACCATCTCTGAGACTCCTTCGTCCAATCAATCGCTATCTTAGGAAATTGAGTCCCGCATTTCTCGCAATCTCCTTCAAGGAATCCAAAGATGGTACTTTCGCGCTCGGCCTTAACTTCACTCGCAACGCCCCAGTCGTAGTGAGCTTTATACTCTTGATTCTGGGTGTACTGCACTACTTGAAGCATCTCGACTTTTTTAGGAGATAGAAAACCTTGGAGGTCGGCTGCTCGTTCTTGAAGACATGCTACGATGCTGTCGTTTCGTGGTAGGAATGCAGTAGAGCTCGTCCGGGATGGTTTGTGGATTGGTGGGCCACCTTCACGATTCGCTACTGTGGAGCGCTTCAGGAGCGGAGCTCTGAGAATTGTGAGTTCGTTGTCACGAGTAAGCAAAATTGAGGTTCATCTTACGAAATATTGGCGAAATGACTGCGTTCTGCGGGTGTGATGAAGTTTTCCAGATGGATTATAAGCGGGTCGTAGGACACTATTCGAGTCACATATGGCTGGTTCTCGCAAATAGCACCGCTCACACTGTCTAAGTTTCTGGACGAAGGCCGCAAATAAAGAAGTACATATTGAACGGCGATTGAAAGCAGTCCTACAATAAGCACATTCGACAAAAGTGTTGAAGCACGATTGCGACCAAAAATCGAAGATTTGAGAGAGGCTGCCATATTGGTCTGTAAAGTGAATGAGAGACTCAGTGCGGAGGAGTGCCAGGAATATGCAAACATCGACCGTATCCGCGCAAGGCAAAATTCTTACCTACCTAGGCAGGACGCCATGCTAGTCGAAAATTCGCCTTCCTTTTCTGCCCCCTGCAAAGGTGCATTGTGGTGCATAGGCTACGCTGCCGTTGATTTAGATTACCGTTTGAGACTAACATTTCAACCCTGTCCGTAAGCTCATCTGCAGATCTTTTGCAGCATTCAAGAACCCCCTGGTAAGCGATACTCGGGGCGTGCATTTACCACATTTGGAGTATGGGTTAGACTCCAGCTCCTTGAGCACGACGTGGCCAATCACATCTTGGTTCGGTGACTGATGAACCTTGAAGCACTTTCAACCTCTAGTTGAAAGTTGAGTTCATGGACGTCATGGTTTAGGAATCCTGTTGAATTTGAAGGAAGGACCGGGGAGCAACTTGCAGAGCTCGGGGACTTTGTATCCTTCGTCATATCTAGTTTTTGGCACTTCTCAACTAACTGCACAAGTAATTTATCGTGTACACAAAAGCCTCAAGACCGACGAAAACTCCTAGTTCATGTCTTTACCAAGAACTAGAATTTCAAAACCCAGTCAAAATCGTTGGTCTCTCTGATGAATGTGACCATGATCTGGCTGATGACTGCTGCTATTCAGCTTCACATTACTCCCAGTTGACTTCGTCCGATCAGCAAACATGATCATCTCGCAATGAGTGATATGACTCTCATGATCATATCTGGGCTCCACGATGGTATTCAACCATCTCCGCCGATAATCTAGCCGCCATTGAAAAGTACAATGCTTTACATGCCATTCCCAAGTCCCATAGAACAGTTCGCCCGTATCAGCAAGAAGTGCTATTTCATTTTTGCTAATCTCATGATTGTGGTTGTTGTCGGTCCAATATGTCCAACTTCCGTCGATCCCCGGCCCAGCTTTGTCGAATTCTTCACTCAGATCGTGATCGATGCAAGCTGGTGGTAGCCAAGCTGCTGCCATAGCTACGAATTCACAGCCAAGGGAGATTGCTTCTTGTGTTGAAGCTCCACAATCACAGATGTGCTCATTCGCCATTATTGGTTGGTTGTGACTCGATTCGGGGAGTACAGGTGTCGTGGGGCCTTTCCAGAAACTGAAGACTCCCCAGCCTGCGAGACCAATAATCACCAATTTCAGAGCAATCAATATTGGTCTGTATCGATGATTCCTCGTATAAGTCTTGAATTTGTTTTCTGTGCCGTAGGAATGGTCTTCCGATGTGATTTGTTCCAGAGCTCGAGGGATGAGTGGATATTCATTGTCTATCTTGGACCCAGAGACTGCATCTACATCGCTGGCTTCCTCGTCTATGCTTTGGGTACTACTAAGTCAGTCGACAGTCAGACGTTTGAAACTTTTCGACCCAACTCACCTTCGCCTTGAATCAAGTGCCATTGTATGAGAAGCAAGTTCGATACTGAAGACAACTGCTCAGAGAATATTGGAGAGCTGAATAGACTTTCCGCTTTTCAATTGTTGAATGCGTAATGTGGTCATAAACCGCTCAATGCGGAGTAGGATCTCGACTCGAATGGAACCCTGGATCACCCGTTTCTGCTACTAGAACACGGCTTGACGTTTTGCCTTCCGGCAATATAAAGAAGGACCGATGTTGGAGCAGTCGCCGAACCCTGTGCTTTGTAACTTGAGACTTGCTCGGCGATCACTGATCATCATCACCAAACTCGAGAACTGAGATCTACGAGCCTTCATACGAGATCTGTGTGCAAGCCGATATATCTCTCACCGCCAACGATCACCCCCAGTTTCAGCCGATGAGCGATCTGACATGAATATAAGCTTAGATGCTAGGATTTCGTAGCGCAAACACTTGCATATGCTTTGCGCAGTGAGATGCTGACTCATCGCTTCTACCTGCATCATCTTGATTAACACTTGCCGTTCTTTAAATTTTTCCCGAGTGTTTCAACTGCCTGATATGGAAATATGGCTGCCACGAGCCGCCCGTAGACTAGGAGCTGCTGTTTTGGGTGGCCGAATGCCGGGCAAACCTAGCCCTAGTTCCACCCCGGTAGTTGCAATACCCTTGCTGTAAATAATGACCTGTTTCTTGCAGAAAGGAAGATCGCTGGAGAAAATATGGTCAGATTACAGAAAAATGTCAGGTCCGTAATTCGAAATTGTTTTCAGCTTCCACTTTGAACGATGTCGGAAGAGTATCCACTTATTCAGTTACTCAACGTTTTCTTGCTGCCTTGAGTATTTCACCCGTTGTTAAATTTTGCTTCAAATTCCCCCAACGATCTTGATTCTACTCAGATAGCAATTATGGTTGAGTCGTTCAAATATCAGTCGATATCTGACAAACCCAATGACTTGACGGAAACATGTAGCAACGAAAAAGAGAGCGTCGACGGACTCCTAGAACCACTGGAAAGAGAACGACCGCCGAGGGAAAAGCTCTCGAAAGGTGCCAGAGCCTTTCGAAGTTACCTGCCCCATCTACTTTTTTTGCTGTTTAATCTCGCATGGACACTGGGGCTACTGCTCAGTCTACCAGTCAAATCGGCCTCTAGAATCAATCACGATTACGAGGTGCCTTGTGAGTTTCAGTTACTTTCAGATTATCATGAATTGGTTACTGAAACTACCAGCTCCTGCGAATGAAGCAAGCCTTTACGGGAGAGTGCTCATGAACAATAGCCTCTGGGATGAAAATGTATTCAAAGGAAATCCAAATCCAGCTCAAACTGCAGCCTGGCTTCAATTTCACAATTGTAAGTCTAGGCATGAACAATTCGTTAAGGATTCTAGCGCTTGCTAACCCTTTAGTGACTGAAATTGCTGTTCAAATCGAAGATTTGGAGGCCATTGGAAAGACTTCTGTTAAACTCACAGACGGAACAAATCGGTATATCGCTATGTGCGTCGATTGAAGCAGAAAGATATTTATCAGAATACATGGCTAACTTGGGCATATTATACAGGTTGGACGTGTTTCATCAGCTTCATTGCCTGTAAGTGAACGCGGTTTGCCTTTAACCACGCACAACTTACTGAAATTATACAGAGACAAGATCAGAATCTACATCCATCGGGATTACTATAACCTTCGGGAGGCTCCGGAAATGCAATTAATCCACGTGGGTCACTGCCTCGACAGCTTGCGACAAATCATCATGTGTCGCGCTGATACCGAACTCGTGACGTTTGAGTACGTCTCCGAAGAGCGTTTCCCCAATCCACGACCAAACCCAAATTTCCTTGTAGAGAGGAAGTGTCGCAACTGGGATGATATTGTTGAATGGGTGAAAGACCATCACGGCGATTTGAATTTTGCAGAATCTAGGGCCGCGTGGGAGGAAAGACTTGGAAGGCACGTTTGAAGAACCAGGGAACTCGCCCCGGCATTAAGGTAAAGCGAATCTATCAAACGCCTGAATAATGCTATATTTTTTAATGGCAAATTAAATAACTGTAGCCTGTCGTATTTTCGGTATTTCAGAACCCAGTGATAAACTTTCTGGGGATAATGCCTGTGCTGCATAATACGAGTACGCTAAGGCAACGGCCATAAGCTTACCTGCATCCAAATCAAGCCGACAAACGGTGGGATGACGAGCTCTACAGTAGCCTACTTGAGGCTCCAGGGCTTGATTTCTCCTGCGGGGTACCAAATTCTGATATGCACAAACCTTGTTTAAAGGCATGATCCGGAATCAACTAGTAAATGGCGACCATCAATGTAATCCTATTAGGAGCTTGAGGCTGCATCTTTTCTCATCTTCTAGGACTATCTCATCTCATACTCGGCAATGCAAATCTTGTTGATATGCATGAAGCACGGAGGCGGGAGGCAATCGGGAAGTTGCAATCCACAGCATGTGCTAGGAATCCTTGCGCCTAGTGCTCTGCAAGGATGAGGAATAGTAACCGCTGAGTAATATTTATACTTGCAGCTGATACTTTGGCACTCGCCGGACCTCCAGTCACGCACTCGCGGTTATATCCTCGTCATCCTATTACGGAGACATCTTGCTAACAAAGTTTTGGTATGCGGCACTGGCCGAGTAAACACCTTCCACTTGAAGCTTGACCCGCATGAAAATGTCACAGCATGTGTTGATCAACGCATAAAGAGGATACGAGCTACTAAAAAATGATGCTCAGCAAATTATAGCCATGACAGTTAAGCTGCTGGACGGACGGGCGAGTGATGGATGCGACCAAGATAGGCAACAAGGAATTTCATGGGCGGTGAAACCCTTCACTGGCCGAGTCGAGCTCTGATGAACCATGTCGCCATGGCCATGCCTTGCTGGTCGGCGAAGGAGCCGAGGTAGAGCTCGTTGCACAGAGAAAGAGCAGCTCATCAATAAGAACCCCTCTTCACCTCCCTCCAAACTCTTTCCCAAAATCAAAATCAACATTTGTGATCCAGATACACCTAATCATGAAGCTCTCGACTACCTTGGCTTTACTGGCCCTGGCCCAAATGGGCGCGTCGGTTCCCACCGCACGTATCAAGGGTGTGTGACTTGGCTTGCAACACAATCTATAACTCATGAAACTCACAAAAGTGTCCAGGTGCCGCTGCAAAGCGTGCAGTCCCCGAGCCCCCGGGATACGATTACCCTTTCGTGGTCGATGAACGCGCTGTTCCTGAGCCGCCAGGATATGACTACCCCTTTGTCGTTGACGAGCGTGCTGTCCCAGAGCCTCCGGGATACGATTATCCTTTTGTCGTTGATGAACGTGCCGTCCCAGAGCCTCCGGGATACGATTATCCTTTCGTCGTTGATGAGCGTGCCGTTCCCGAACCGCCAGGATATGATTATCCTTTTGTTGTTGACGAGCGTGCTGTCCCAGAGCCTCCCGGATACGATTATCCTTTCGTTGTTGACGAGCGTGCTGTTCCAGAGCCTCCCGGATACGATTACCCTTTCGTCGTTGACGAACGTGCTGTCCCAGAGCCTCCGGGATACGACTATCCCTTCGTCGTTGATGAGCGTTCAGACAAGAATTAGAAGCGCTTGAGTGCGCCTGCTGATGGGAGTTGAGGGTGATTGTTGGGAAAGAGGAGTAGCTGACTTGGATCATGAGGCTAGTTTTGATGAGTAGATACGATTTAAATGAGATAGGGGAACTTAAGACGTGGCGGGGAATAGGAAGAAAACACTGGGGCTGCGATAGATCTATCCTTAAATTCATATCGTCCTTTTTTCCACTGTTACTTTTTATGTGACTGGCTTTTCACAGCGGTGCTAAGCCTGGCCCAACAGATGTGTGGTGTTGAAGCCCAAGGGACAGCTGGCCCCATGATCCGCATTCTCGCAGGGACATACTGAGTGTGCTGTCGACATGCAGAAACAAGTGTTATCACAAAAAAAGCACTTGCCATCAGACTACCTCATCACTGGAGAAGTTGGGAAACAGATCAGGCGCTTTGGACGGGGTGTGAAATGTATGTGGCATCAAGATAGAAGCAGACAAATTAAATAGCGTTGAAGGCATTCTGCATGTGAGGACTCAAACATAAATCCCTTTACATTCACTTGAGATGGCCTTGGGAGCTTTTTACATAGGATATCGTTTTCAAGAACGAAAGGAGGAGGATGAGTTGTTAGCCTAATGTACGGGCAACCGCACCAGCCACAGCGCCCATCCAACGCTAAAATTATCACCACGACGCTGTAACAGCTACAGGTAGCTGGAGGGCAACAGGAGGGATCACAGTATATAAGATAAGTAGCAGTAGGGGAAGAGAGACAATAGTGATTGTATTCCTGAGCATTCGTACACTGATTTCCGAAAAATACTCAAGCTTGCCCTTTTACAAGTAGGGTTGGCAAGCCTTACTTATAATTCACATGGCAGCTATAATGGCTGCTGACTCCGATTCCGAGCCTTCCGGGCTCCTGTCTTCTCCAGGGTCCTGCAGTAGCCTAGCCTGTTCCTTTGGGGCCTAGGCTCCTATTATAGAGGCTGCCGGATCTTGACGCGACACCATCGAAATCGCATTTCAGCATCAATTCATGTCGACGCCTAGAGCGGTATGGTGCCAAATCAGGCGCCTCCGGCCTCCACGACAACAACAGGCCCTCTGCCACCTCTAATACGCACAATACTCCCTCTCTCGCTCCCAGCGAAAATTCGATCTGTCGCAACAGATCGCTCTCTCCTTACTCCAGACTTATCAAGGATTATCACCTCCTCGGAAACAGTCTGCTGCTGTCAACAAGCTGCAGAAAGAGCTGCGGATGACTGATGGCGCTAATGGCGATGCTACAGGACTGCCTGACGGCCGAGACACAAGGACAAGAATCGCAGTGGGAGTGGAAGAAGGAAAGGATAGTGGAAGAAGCTTTTATGGGTGAAGCAGTCTTGTAAGCAGATAATCTATATATTATATACCTAGATAATATCTTAACTTACTTTAATTATCCCCTAGACTTTAAAGAGTATATCTATAAAGTACTTTTATAGCTCTATTAAGTAGGACTATAGGCTAATATTAAGAAATATAAATTTAATATTGCCTATGTAAAGTATCTTAGATTTATAATAAGTACTAATAGAGTAAAAGTTAACCTAGAAAAAGTTAAAATAATCTATAACTAAAAGTACATAGCTCACCAGACGGCCTTAGATCACTGACTATAGGTCAGCAATTGAACTTAAGGACACAGGGAAGAGCGACTAGCTGTTCAAGCATCCGGTTTCAATCGCTCAGAAGCACAGGGCGATGGATAGGCTAAATTATTTCCCAATTAATGCGGTATTCAGAAAGCTGGATATCAGAAGGATATGGCCAACTTGGGTCAGGCCGAACTCCGCTCTTCCTGCCGATGCCGCAGCCTTCCATGAGGCGTCTCGTGACGACGATTAAGTTTATCTTGCACCTCAATATCCTCAGCACAACCACCAATTAACATTCCCCGATTGAGTCGAAGTAAAATTTGTCCGATCATACGATCTCTAAACCTCTCCAGTCATATAAAAGGAGCGACCTTGCGAACCATCGTTCGCGAACAAGTCACTCTCACGGCATCACCTCGTTCCACCGTAGAAATTGGCGTCAACCTCACAACAGCACTTCCCACCATCCTGCGTGGGGCAAACCAAACCCCATCTGACGATTTGACATCTTTCGCAAAGCCAAAAGCCAATATGGCCTCCAAGTCACAACCGCCCTCTCAACCTCCCCAGCAAAAACAGATCATAATCCTAGGCGGTGGAATAACAGCTCTATCAACCTCCCTCTCCCTGCGCATCTCCCCATCCACCTCCTCATTTTCCCAAACACTAATAGCATCCCATCTCCCCGACTCCCCAAATGCCACATCAATAGACTACACATCCCCCAAAGCAGGCGGGCACTGGCGTTCCTTCGCGTCCCTCTCTGATTCCGACTCCCAGATTCGAGAATGGGATAAAAGGACGTATGAGAGTTGGATGGCGATCCTAGAGAACCACTATGCCGAGGAAGGGGAGGTGGGGTTGGGGATTAGGGAGAGTAGGAATTATTGGGGCCCTGAGTATGTGGGAGGCGAGACGGAAGGTGGTGATGGAAGGGGACTTTGGTGGGGTGTGAAGAGGGAACGGATGCCTGATGATGGGAGTGGGAGGCCGAGGTGGACGGGGGGCGTGGAGGGATTTGAGATTTTGAATTTGGCGAAGGAACGAGAACGGCAAGAAGAGGGTGAAAATGTGCCTGAGGGTGCGGTGTTTGGAGTTAAGTATCAGAGCGTTTGTATTGATATCCCGCAATACCTTAACTTCATGCTTCGGCGCGTGAAAGAGCAGGGTGCGAGGGTTATCAAAGCCGACGTAGACGTTTCCGGTGGACTTGAAGGCGTGGTGAAGAACGCTAAACGGATCTTGATGGGAAACGACAAGAGCGTCAAAGAAGACGACGTATTTGCGATCATCAACTGCACAGGCCTTGGAGCACGGCATTTCGTTGGGGCTGACGAAGCGGCGAAACTCTTCCCTGTTCGTGGACAAACTATCCTCGTCAAAGGCGAGGCGAATAAGGCAAGAACTTATGTTGGATTTGGTGAGGAGGGTGAAGTTGGGTATGTGATTCCGCGGCCTAGGAGTGGGACGACGATTCTGGGGGGTTGTAAACAGGTTGGAAATTGGAGTGCGAATGTGGATGACGAGTTGAACGAGAAAATTGTGGAGAGGATTAAGGGGTGGGGATTGGCGGAGGAGTTGCGGACTGGAAAGGGGAGGGAGTTTGAGGTTCTGAGTTATCAGGTGGGCTTGCGACCGGGAAGAAAAGGAGGGCCCAGGGTTGAGGTTGAGAAGGGAGGAATGGTGGATGGTTGCTGGATGGTGCATAGTTATGGGCATAGTGGGGGTGGGTATCAGTGTAGCTCTGGATGCGGAGAGGCTGTTGCGGAGATTGTTGGAGGGCTATGATATGATACCCGAGTAATTTTTCTTCACATGAATGCTTCAGAGTTTGAGAATTCTCAAAGTGTATTTGCTTTATCAGTTCCTGATTGTATCTCAAATGAAAATTGGGATCTTCTAGAGAACTACGACAAAGCCGCCGCCCAAATCATTGACTTCATATATCAACGACTGCAAACGCCTCGCTATGCTTTTATAATTGCCTGCTTCATGTCTCAAGTGTGTTAGAACTCCCGCTCTACCAACGCTAGCCCATGCCATCGCTCCCTTCACTCACACCGCTCGTTCAAATCGCAAACACCACCTTCGCTAGCATTAACCCGCAATTTGTTGGCATAGAGGTCCCAGAAAGAGCTCCCCATCTTGGGGATCCATTGTCTCGGCTTTTCTTCATCCTCCATACCAGAATCTTCAGCACCACTTCCATTGTCCTCACCATCATCACTAGCATTCTGAAGTACAGAATATGGGTTGTAGTCATTCATATTCAACCTCTGCAGTTGGTTGGCGTGCCATGATGAAGGGATATTGTCGTTCATAGCCATCGAGTGAGTTCCGACACTGGTCTGGACTGACCAGCCAAGGAGATCGCCCTCGGATAAATGAGAGGAGAGCTTAGCACCACCACTCAATTCGTCTTCGCTGGGGAAGTTGAGTGAAGAAGGCTCGTTGGCCAGATAGTAAGGCAATGAGCCGTCCGAGTCCGAGTCGAAGTCCTCGTGACGCTTACGATCGGCGTAGATCTTGGAAGAGAGCTTGACAAACAGTTCGGCAGTCATCCAACCTATCAACATTGCTAGTGAGAAGTTGAAATATGGGAGAAGGAAAGGAGTACGAACTATCGAAACCTGCCTCGTGCTTCTTGCCGATGCTAGCTCCATAGGAGGTGTGTTGCTCGTGCAAGACAATGAGAGGAGTATGAATCTTCTTGAACGGTTCGAGAAGCTCACTAAGGCTCTTACGCATCACGGTACTCATGGAGTCATGACCCTCAGTAGCGAGGTACTTCGTATCAATGACAATTGGGAAGATGCCGCGAATGCGCTCTTGAAAATCCTCCACGAGGTTGGGAAGGGGTCCGATGAAAGTCTTGTAGAGACATACCAGATCGGTAAAGAGGTTGTGGCCAACAATGACATGCTCCTTATTCTTCAATTTGGTCTTTACGTTCTCAAACTCCTTGTCGATGACTCTGTGGCTAAGTTCGGGCTTTGCATCGGACTCTTCAGAGAACCAGGTCGAAGGGATTCCGGAGAGATCGCCACCAGTCAATGCTTCGAAGATCCATCGAAGTCCTAGGAGGGTGTAAGTACTTGTTATGAACTATTCAAGCAGAAGAACATACCAATCTGTTTAGCCACTGCATGATTAAATTCGGTTAACTTCTTTGCCTTGTCCTGCGAATTGTTAGTACTTGTATAGTATGAGGGTCCATTTTCAATCAATTGGGTAGGAGTGAATTCCAAGAGCATAAAGGGTTCTGAACGTACCTCAGCCTCCTTCTTTGGATTGATCTTCTCGACTTGAATAAATGATTGCTTATTGCGAACAAAAGATCGATAGCCGGGAAACTCGTTCTTCACAAGCTGATGGACCAAGAGACGCTGATAGCCGTTCAAATCACCACCCTTTGGATCTCCAATGTTGACAAAGCTATGCTCTGGCTACAAGAAAGGCCAAGGTCAGAAACCAAACCATTCATATCACAGGAAGAACAGAGAGCTTACCTTCTCGGCATTAGCCCATGCAGATATGGTCTTCCGGGCATTGCCATAGAAGTCCAAGGCCTTCGTATCGCGTAGAGGGATCATAACATCCGACTTGCCGTTCTCTCGATCATTTCGAAGACGGAATCGCTCTCGAGTCTCTTCTTCCTCCGCATGAGATAGGTAGTAGACTCCTTCGGAGAATACCTTTCCAATGTTGAAGCCCTCGCATTGGAGGAAGTCCGCCGCACTGCTTGAGAAGACGATCTTTCGCTCAGGGAAACGATCTTTGATGCGATTGTCTAGGTACAGCAAGGGGCTGAGATTGAAATTGAAAGGCCGGGCAAGATAGAACTCTGAATAGAAGACATGTAAGCTCCTGCCGTCGCGATCGCGAGCATGTGCTCAACAAAGCTTGAGACTGACTCACCCTTCTCACGGTCTTCTTCAACACAAGTGATACCAACTTGAAGAACTTGGAAAGTTTCCGCAGCAACTCGAGTCTCCTCGTAGAGTTGTTGAAGACCGGGCTTGCCATTGTCATGACCTCCAGCCCGGGGGCCAAATCGGCTGTTTTTGTGTATGCCAGACATCTCAAGATCGAAAGAAACAAATGAGGCATTTGCAATGTGTTGCAAAATGGGAAGCAACTGCTTCTTGTAATGATGCTGGTTGACCTCCATGATTGCTATGCAATGATGGCGGACACCCCGGTCGATGTTGAGGGTTGATGTGGTTGAGGGGGAAAAGGGAGAAGAGTTCAGAACATGTCAAAGAATTTTCATAGGTGTATGACCGCTCAGTCGTCAGCGATAAGTCGTCTCTTAGCTTTGTTGCTGCGATGATGAGGTTATTGACGATGTAATAGCGATGCAATAGGTCACGAGAATAAGCAAAATTCAGAACAGCTGCACCAAAGTTTGCAAAAGAGAAATGAATTGTTCTCAAAGGAGGACGAAGAGGTGAGGAAGAAGATATTTATCTGGGTTTGCATCTCGTGTTGTGTTATGACTGATGTGTTGTCAACTGATCGTGTCCATGATTACAGCTGATGGCGAAGACCGATGGATGGAGGAGACGAACAGTGGATTGTCAGCCTTGTGTCGCCTCGTGTGAAGTGAAGGGTTGGTCTTGCACAACTAATGCGAAGTTATGCGGGCCTGGATAAAAGCAAGCACTAATCTCCGAAGGCTGGGCCAATCATGAAGTCTCAGCCGTTGGGCCGAGGCTTTCACGGGCCATTTCAACAATCTTCACCCGACATTCCAGAGCACGCGCGCATCTCCTCCCTTTCTTTAGTGACACCTTTCCTCCCTTCTCTCAACGCGCCAGCAGAGGTCCGTATCAACAATGGCTTCCAACGGCTCTATTGCCACGACTCTGAGTCCTACGAGAGAGACCTTGACCTCCTCACAACTCCTTACATCATCCGTCTCCTCTCTCTCCTCATCTGCAACTCGGCACGCAACCTCTCAGATCTCCAAGATATACCGACAAGCTTCTCAATTGTTTTTAACGCGTCGATTGCCCGAATCTCTATCTACTATCCTTCCGGTTATTACGCCTCCAGCCTCGGATGATACGAATGCTGACCCCGAGCCCTCACTCATCTCAAAGGCGTCGCGGACGACCCGGATAAAGGTGTGGAGCTTATATTTGACGATATTGAATGCGGTTGTGGAGCTGGATCCAGACGAGGGGAAGCAGGCTTTTGGGAGTCAGGAGTGGAGGGGTTTGGTAACGAAGGTACGGGATGGGGAAGTGTGGGAAGAGGTTGTGAAGAATGGGTATGGAGGGGTAGAAGGAGATGTTGATTCGGACGTTGTCATAAATCTGTGAGTGGCCCGTCTTGCTAAAGCAAATGTTTTCAATTCCTAACAACCACAGTGCAACGCTCCTCCTCGCGCATGCCCGCACTCAAAAAGTAAATCAACAACGACTCGAAAACTACCTCGCCGCGTCCACCAACCCAAATCTTGACATTTCAGACCGACTCCAAGCATCACACGACCATCACAAACGAAACGCCAGCCCCGCAAAATCCAACGCCGGAACCGACACACCTCGCGATCTCAATGCCCGCGTCAAAATCCTCGAGCTATACACCTTGCATGTACTACTACGAAACAACGAGTGGGATTACGCGCGCGAATTCATTAGCATAAGCCCTGTTCTGGACGAAGAAAGGAGAGAGGCGTTCCTTCAAGCATTGCAGAGTCTACAAGACGAGCAGAACGAGGTTGAGAAGCGAGAAAGAGAAGAGAGGCGATATCAGGAGGAGGTACTAAAGAAGGAGATTGAGGAGGGGCGAAGGCGGCGGGAAGCAGAGGAGAGGGAACGCAGGAAATTAGAAGAAGAGAGGGATAAAGGGAAAGGGAGGGCGAGCAGTGAGACTGATTATGGGGTTGAAGACGCACTGCCAAGTAGTGCCTCGAATAAAGCCCGGAGTGTGAAGGGTGGCAGCGCCAAAGGAGACAATGATAGGAGGAGGAACGTCACATCTCCTACAGCACGATCTTCGATTCCAGGAGTGAGGAAAGGAACGCCGCCAACGTTAATGACTCGGGCATCAAACATTATTGCGAACTTACGGAAACTGCTCGACTCGATGGCTGCATCGTTCAAGACGAATCCGATGATTTTATTGAGGACTTTGGCGTTCATTGTTGGGATTCTGGCGGTTATGGCGAGGAGGGATATCAGAGAGAGGATCAAGCGAATCACCGGACAGGGCTGGCAAAAGGTCAGACAGACGGCGGGTATGGGCGTGAAGGTTAGCTATATCTAGTACCAACCTTGTATAATACATGCATATCATCCAAGTTGTAATTGGAAGTTCCTTTGACCTCAGTCCGAATTGTATTTCGGAGATAAGGACTTGGCTGATGTGTAATCAATCGCAACTGTGGAGAAGGCTCCCGCTGCGACGGTAGATAGTGCTTCAATCCAGACTCCCACCTTTGCGCTCATCCAAGATAAGAAATCTGCTCTTTAGCCCCATTAACCTGCGGCACTCATTTGGCTTGATTCACCTCATCCTAATTCCAGCTTCACTCCTCAGTACGGCAACTTATCACCAACTCAATGGCTATGCGAAGCCTGCCACCGTATTCTACTGGACTGCGCATTCCCCTATCTTGAGCCCCGGGGTTCTGTTCAGCCTCTGATGGCTCTGTCGCAGCGCAGATCCGATGGCCATTCAAGTGTATCATTTTTCTTATCTGCTCTTCCACATGCTGTTCACTCAGTATGTGGATGCATTCGATAGTACTCGATTGAAAGTCATACCTTATCTTTAGGACAGAAATAAGTTACACTCTTGAAGCTTCCCTATGAAGTTCTTCATTCCTTGAGGCTCAGCTCTCGTATTGGGCATGTTTTTATTGATTCACTCGTACACTCCATCCTCTTCTAACCAGTACCGCACTCCTTCGAAAAGCATCATGGAGCTCTCGGAGAAACCAGGCATCGTTGCTACCATCACGGCAGATATCAAACAACTCCAAAACAACACTGCTTCAAAATGGTGGCACAATCCAGGATTGCGGTCCCTCAATCTCTTGATATTCTTTGTGTTGATGCTTTAAATGATGTCCGGTACGACGAAAGTCTTGTAGGAGGTTTGCTATCTATAGATATTTTTCTCGCTGGTTTGTCTCCTGATCAAGCCCATGCACACCACCGTACAGAAACTCACGGTTCCCAGATATAAGCAGAATGTCGGTAGCAATGTTCTACGTGGGAACCATCATCGCAACGCCATTGGCAGCTTGGATGGCAGACCAGTACGGCCGGAAAGCCAACTTGTATACGGCATGCGAATTGGAGCTCGTGGAGCTTATCGTGATGAACTCTGCGCAGGGATATCCGCAGCTTATTGTTGGGAGGGTTATTGTGGGTGCTGGGATCACGTATTCATAGTGCTGGGTCATCGCTGGCGAATGAGTTGGCGCGTCTGAGGATGACTGCTTTGACTGTGAGTACCTCTACACTTGAGTGGGGTAAAGGAATCAGCTGAGGGATGATTAGTACAATTCTGTTTGGTACTTTGGATCGATAATTGCGAGTTGGCTCTAATTGTAAGCTTCATCCATACGGCAGTTTTATTGACTTCGACTGACGGAATACAGTGGGACGAGTCGTATGACCTCCACATGGGGCTTGCGAATCCCACCCATAGCACAAGTCTTCCCAATCATCCTCTTGGTGCACGGGTAAGCCCACCCCGTCCTCCCTTTCTTCCATCATTCACCTCACTTGCACCGCCAGCCCTTCATCCCCAAAAGTCCCGGCTACCTGATCGCCAACAACTACCACGATGCCGCAGGCTCCCTCCTCGTCAAATAACACGCCAACGGCCTCTCCACCACCGAGCTCGTGAACTTCGAAATCGAAGAAATCGCCCTAACCCTCCAACTTGAGAGAGAATCCGCACGTCTAGGATGGAATCATGTGGTTCACACGCGCCAACCTCAAACGCTGGATGATCTGCCTTATGATTGGACCAATGCTCATCTGGTGTGGACAGAGCGCTATTGCTCATTTCTTCACGGACATCCTGGATTTGGTCGAGTTCAAAACTACTAGTCAGCAGACGAGTATTAATGGTGGGCTTTCGATCTTTTCCTGGTTCTGCTTCATCGCGGGCATTTTTATGGCGGACGGGTTTAGTAGGAGAACATTTTGGCTTATTGGGTTTTATTGGGATGGTTGTTGCGAATATTCCGATGGCGGTGCTGAGTGGACTCTATGCGAAGACGGCAGCAAGAGTTGATGAGTATGGAGTTGTAGCGATGCTGTTTGTTTGCCACCTTTTCTAGAACTTCGCTCTCAATCCATTGACGTACTCGCATCCGGTCGAGGTCCTGCTGTATGCTATGCGAACGAAATGAATGGTATCAATGGATATGAGAGCAAGCTTCACATCACTGTGTGTTGCGTTCGTGAACCCCATTGCGCTGGCTGCGATTGGATTTTGGTATTATCTTGTTTTTCTCGGTTGTCTGCTCATCTCGGTAAGCATCTTTCCAATTGATATGTGATGGAAGAGTGACTAATTTGGGGATGCAGATTGCGTCCGTCTACTTCTGCTCCCGGAAACGAACGGCCTGCTCTTGGAAGACATGGTGACGCCTTTGATGGCGATAAAGCCGCCACTGTTGTTGCTGGTATTAGCACAAAGGCCTCTCATAAACGAGCAGACATGGTGCCGGAAATTGAGCTGCAGAACAAGAGTGGGAGTGTTGCGGTAGGAGAGGCGGAAGTCTTTGAATCGTCCGACAAGGTTGAAGGATCCTGGCGTACAGGAAGGAATCCACAATTGAAAGGCCAAAAAGAGCTTCAAAGAACCGATCAACAAGCGCTGGTGCCTGATAAACGACAAGCCCTTTTATTTAATGCTAGGCATATAATCCCCTTAAGTCCATTTACCACTCGTCCCAACAACACAACCAGCACAGCGGCATACGTCACAGTCGCAATCAACGTATCCTTATCCCTCACATCAAACCCAGCACTAACACTCAACGCAAAAAGCACGACGGCAACCAACACCGTAACCAAACTCTCAACTTTCGATGCATCAAACGACATAATCAGCCATCAACACAACGAGCGCCGCTCCTCCCCCAATCACAATCAGGAAGCGCGCCAGCCATTCCACAACCGCGAAATACATTTCAAACTCAGCGCTTGTGGCTATTAACACGCCTGGCAGAACTCCCGCTCCAACATCAACGTGATTGGCTTCAGGAATGCGCTGATTTGGTCGAGGACATTGAGACGAAAAGACTAGAAGCGCGACGCAAAGGGACGGGTATCAGTTCGGACGAAGTCGATCCAGCCGCCGAGAAATTTTATGATCAGATACTTGGGAGTGCGAATCGAATCGCTGAGATACTTTCTGGATTTGATAGCGAATCATGCAAGAAAGTTGTAAGTTCAAGTTGAAGTCCATGTATAGGACCTGAAACTGAATTCCAACCCTTTTCAGCATCGAAAGGGGTGGGAATTTTTGCAAGAGTGAAAACCCAACTTCTTTCGTCTCTTGAGGATATGATGAATTCACAGTGGTGGTCATCAAGTGATCGTAGAGAGGTGGTGGGACAAGAAAGATAGGGCGAAATATAGCGCAGCCTTAACCACGATCAAGATGGATGTGTTGGTCACCTTTTTTTGTGGAGCTACCAACCAGCGAAGACAAAAAGGTCAGTCTTCTGCCCGGAAACGTCCCTGTCTCTGAAATTTCACAGCCTTTAACGACTCCAATTGTGCGGAAAAAGAAGAGGGAGAGCTGCGGCTGAATGTAGTTGTGTGTGTGGGGTGTGTTCCTCCTCCGGAATTTGTTCAATGAAATTCGTTCCCGCACGGCCCCGTCTCCTTCTTGCGGAGAACAGGGGAGTTGGAGCGGTGAAGCATCTGTATCGGGTTTAGCACCCTCCCCAAACACCCGCCCCCTGTATATGGTTGCTTTAACTAGCTTACTCCGCTGTGCGATTGAGGCACAATTTATCCGCTTGATACTTTGCAAGCCTACGGAAGTACCTCAAAACCAGAAGTCGATTCTTTGTCTTCGTTTGTTCTGAGAGCTTTGGACCAATTTCCCTTCAGTCATGCCATCTTTAAGGCATTCAGAAGAAGTCTTCTCCCCCTCCCAATTGAGAGCATTAATTTCAAAGGGGCATATTATCGTCATCTTAGACGATAAAGTTCTGAAGCTCGATTCATGGTTGAGATATCATCCAGGTGGTGATAAGGCGATACTCCATATGGTTGGGAGAGATGCTACCGATGAAGTCAATGCGTAAGTTCTCAGTCGGGATGAACTTTTCTATTTGCTTTGTGCTAATTTCTACGCACAGATTTCACTCCGATGATACAAAGGCGATGATGGGAAGGTACCAAATTGGTCGTATTCAGAAGCCGTGGATAAACTGCGTCCCGCCAATCCAGAGTCGGGGGCTCCCAGCAGCTGACGCCCAGGATGTTGAGAGTACTTATTCTGGTTTGATCTTAACGTCTTTGAGTTCAAACAAACGCCACCATAGACAAGCTCGAGACAGCAATACACTTCCAGCGACCCCTCCTTCGACTCCTCCGTCGACCCCTCCTTCACCGCTTGAGGGATCTCAGACTCCAGCGGCACCAACGTATATCGAGGCCCAGACAAGAAAGGAGATCCGCATTGACCTTGACAAATACCCCTGCCTCGATCCAGACATTCAGGGAGACATCATTGAAAGATATCGGAATCTTGACGCGAAAATTCATGCGGAAGGCCTTTATGATTGCAATTACTCTTCATATCTCTTTGATGCTGCCCGATGTTGTGCTCTCTTGCTTCTTATGATCATATTCCTTCGCTGGGAGTGGTTCTTGCTGAGCGCTATGTGTCTCGGCATTTTCTGGTATCAACTAGTCTTTGTCGTTCATGATGCCGGGCACATGGGAATTACTCACAACTACCACATCGATACCCTCATCGGCATGTTTCTTGCAAATTTCATCGGCGGCCTTTCTCTTGGCTGGTGGAAACACAACCACAATATTCACCACATCGTGACGAATGCGCCGGAACACGACCCCGATATTGAACACATGCCTTTCTTCGCGGTGTCTCACCGATTCTTCACCTCGCTGCGGTCAACATACTACGATCGCATTATGCACTACACACACTTTGCGCAATTCGTTGTCCAATACCAATCCTACCTCTACTACGTTTTCCTGGCATTCGGTCGCTTCAACCTCTATGCCCTCTCGTGGAACCATCTACTCTTTACTCGCACTCCACGAAGCATAAGATGGCATCGCTATTTCGAGATCGCCGGTGAAATTGTCTTCTGGTACTGGTTCGGGTACGAGATCCTCTCCCTCTCCATTCCCACCTGGTCGTCCCGTCTCTCCTTCATCTTGGTTTCGCACATGATGAACATGCCCCTGCACGTACAGTTGACAGTCTCGCATTTTGCCATGAGTACTGCGGACCTAGGCCCCTCCGAATCCTTCCCGCAGAAGATGTTGCGGACGACTATGGATGTCGATTGTCCTTCTTGGCTGGATTGGATGCATGGGGGTCTCCAGTTCCAAGTCGTGCATCATCTTTTCCCACGACTCCCAAGGCACAATTTTAGGAGGGCACAGGTGTTGGTAAGGGAGTTTTGTAAGGAGACGGGAATCCCGTATGCCTTGTATGGGTTTGTGGAAGGGAATGAGAGGGTTATTGGACGGCTTGGGGAGGTGTCGAGACAGGCTTCCATTTTGGCGAAATGTCAGGAGGCGATTGTACAGGAACAAGCATCCTTCCTTACAGAAGCATGAAAAGGAGTGGAAAAAGGGAGTGATAAAAGGAGTGAATGGCTAAGAGCTCCAGTGAATATCATGTGAAAATGGGGTGTGACAACAGCCTGTTACTCGATTCGAGGGCACTCCAACTTTCCTCCTCGGCGTCCCCAACACTGCATGGCCTCTGCCCTCAATTTTAAAAACCAGCGCGTTCTGCTTCTACTATCACTTTTTCAAGCCAAGGTCTTTCAGTGTAATTCTCTCGAATTCCCCAAATCACGCCGTTCCCTCTTTACGAAGCTTCTAGTGGAGATACAAGAGCCGTCCTGTCTCCTTGATTATGTAATCAGTATCCTCCTTCGTCCCATCCCCACCTCCGGCGAGATGGCCGTACACTGATTCTATACACCGAAATTCCCCATGTTTGAGGTGCTTCACCTTCTCTTCATTTTCCTCAGGCGGGAAGTACCGGTCCGTTCTCAAGGGTATGACGAGACATCTCGGCTTTATCCTTCCTAGTGTCTTCGCCACGTCGCCTTTGTCTTCTGGGTGGTGCAGCATAATGTCGCCATGTTGCCATGTCCATAGCAACAGCAACAGGTCATTTGCTCGCCCGATCCAGACCAATACGCATTGAAGTACTCTTTCAAGGTCTTGCAGCCGAGCTTTTCCCAACACTTCTGCCTGCACCATCCTTGAGACAGCGCCCAAGTCGAGCATACCCTGTCGAACGCCTTTAATCCCTTCCTCGGTTGCTCTTTGTAGTGTCCATCGTAAAAGTCCGGAGGAATTTGTGAGGGCATGCTTCAGACCCCCCAAGATACACCAATTATGCCAGATCGTTCTCGCACAACCCGCTAAACACACCATATCTCCACAAAGTCTGGATATAGTGTGCTCATGTGGTATGCCTGCTGCCCACCCCTGCTGAAACCAATGCATGCGAACAACTTCTTGGCACCTAGACTCTGACACAAAGCATGTTGAAAGCGCACATTGTCTTCATAGATTGTGTGAGGGAACTTGGAACTGTGGTGGAGTTCGGGAGTGTTGCTGGCGATGAAGACTCGCCGCCGCCGAGAAGACCAGTGACGATTACGAAGTATTTCGACGGCGGCAAGATTGGGTCGGGTTTATGCTTGGTCGAGCACACAAATGGAGTCATGTCTTCGAGTAGGCCGCCATAGCAGGTTGGCAGTAAATAGCTGGGTTCGATGTGTCGCCAAAAGTCCTGAACGCAAGTTTTGCTGGGAATTTGAGACCTGCGCGTTCTAACTGGGGTGAAAGCGTGATTACCCATTCGAAGAACTTCGTTTCAGACATTTGCGAATGAATAAAGACAATTCTGATTTCTGCTCCCTAAGAACTATATCATTCATCAGAGCTAGTTCTGCAAAATATTGGTCCTGTCGCACGCCATGAGGGGCTGGGAAGTCATGCGTATGTGCACCAACGTCCCCTCCTATGAACTAGTTCAGACTGACCTGTTCGCCATAATGCATCTATTGACTTGCGGTTCAGAGTCTTAGCGGAGTATTATACTCCATAGAGATTGATTGAATAACCTTTACATATCGAATAATCACCTCAAACGCTAAAGGTTTCGCCGAGTCATTCCATTTTCGGGAAGTTATTCGAAAGCTCGGTCCGGTGGGCGATAGGCACACAACCGTAAAAACCCAAACCCGCCACATCATTATTTTAAAAACCTTATACTAATACCCCTACGAAGACTGCGGTCAAAAACCCGGAAAATATAGCGTATTTAAGATCTATCACTCTTAGACGAGCCCTATAAGGTCCTGTAATTCAAGGCTCAGGTGCCTGTAAGCTCCCTGTAGCTGATTGGGCAGCTGAGCGCCTCCTCAAGTCAAAGCGCTCGTTGTCCAATCGCTTCAGGGATATTACGCTGAGTTTACAGGGACCCTCGCACAAATTAGAGGCTGTTACAGAGTCAGGCGAGATCTTACAGGCCTTAAATACACTATATTTTCCGGACTTTTGACCGTAGCCTTCATACGACCCCATTTCCTCCATATCAATCATGTTATAAAACAGAAAGGCTTGTACAGCGAGGTTGATGATATAGCCTAAGCAACGAAGCCGCCAATGTGAAGACTCTCACACAAGATTCTCTACCTTTAAGAGATAAGCTTCGGTCTCTCGACAAAGGGTATTGTTCGTGCCAAAATTTATCAGCAACAGTGTGGGAATGAGTAATCAGTGACTTTAGTTCTAGGCACTATAAGAGAGACTTGTGACACATCACATGACTCAGAGTTCACTTGATTAGGGCTACGTGTTCTATGAGTAATAGGGAGATTCCTGTCTATAAGTACAGACTACTGTACTTGGTTTGTTAGTTAGTATCTATAGTATCTTTGCAGCCTTAATAATCCAACTATATCTTCCTTCTTGTGTCAACTTCTCATCAGTCACGTTACCATGTTATAAGAAACAGCCCCGAGCTTCCGTACGATGCCACAATCTTGAAGTATAAAAAGAAGAATAGCAAATTGCTCTTCTCCACTATGGCCTTTTACTGTATGAAGCGCAAGAAGGGCCTTAATATGCTTTTCTTCGATACAATCGACAAAATCGGGCAGTTACTGCTAATAAATGGTGTCTATTCAGAGACGTCCAAATATCGATAGAAAGACGAATACTCGAGAGTGCCGACTGAAGCTTCATTCGCACGGTATCCTTCTGAGTATGCAAAGCTTCTTCAATTTTCTGTCCGATTTGAGAGTATGCCGTACAGTAGAAACGACATAAGGATACTTGATATAAGGATACCCTACTAAAATCCTTGGTAATAAGGATCGATCTTCCGGTCCCGCAGGGATTATTTTTCGTGAAGCCCACTAAAAAGCTAAGGATATCCTCTTCATATCCTTGATTTTTCCCGGTCCCAACAGTTTCCTTATGTCGAGTATTTACTGTAGTAATAAAGCCATCTTACTTTGGATTTAATACTACGTAAAAGTATGAAATCCAGGCCACTCAACTACTCGGAAAGGGAGGGCCCGTACGACAATCAATGAAACTACTATATTCCCCCGGTCCAATTCGTAATAACGAGGGTTTAACCAGAATATACAGTCTGATTGGCCGCAAGATTCTGCTCGGAGGTAATGCTGCTGTAACTGCTGAAGTGTTGCTTCTTGAATTCGACTTAGAGCAATTTCGACAGTAATATTGTGCTTTCCCTGAATATGCTTTCGCATATTTGAACTATTTGAAGTAGAATATACTGGTATATTCGTACGATAGCTACGGGATGGCGGGACATGTTGCATGAAAATGCATTGTCAAAATTATGTCCCGGAATCTGAGTGCCGAGGGCGGGACATGTCGCATGACAATGCGTTGTCAAGGTCATGTCACGGCACACACATCAACATCCTCCTTTACTATCCTCCCCCTCCTTCTGAATAAAGCAAGCAACGCCATTTATAAGACCACCTGTCACCTTACTTACAGGAGGCCTAACGGAGGTCCTCCAACCAATCAAATCACACAGAACTTTCCACGTAAACAAAGCTTCCTTTTAGATAAACTGGCAGAATACAGTAGTAAGTCCTAACTGGCTTGATTTTAAGTTAATTAGAAATTGAAGCTATTCACAGATCAATAGATATTCGACGACTTATTATCTCACCACCATACTCCCTCTCTGACCTAGAGACTTCCCTATCTAGTCAGCTACAATTAGAGATCTCTATACAATCGCAGGACTCTCAAGATACTTGTCCTAAAGAGTCTATTCAAGCTATGCAAGACTCTCGACCTATTAATTCACTGATACTTCGCGCAGAGGAGACCTCCCGCGACAAGCGTCTTATGATTAAGACAGCTCTGATTTTCAAGATACTGTACGAGCAGATCTACAAGACTCTTAAAATCACAAACTACTAGATCTGGTTTGCAAAGCACCACCGCCTTACTCCTTAAAAGACATGCGCAGGGTGATATCCTTTGCTACACACGCCAGAGAAGAATACTCTTAAAGATTGGCTCCTCTCATCACCTCTCACTAGCGAATTCCCTGGCGTCACGCCTCTTCCTTCTTGCCAGAGCTGCATGCTGGAGAAGACGCGATTATTACCTGCATTCCACGACCTTAGTTTTGTTAGACGCACTTCTATTAAAAAGGGGTATTCAGATGACCCAAGAGTTATGGCAGAGAGGCATGCCCTTGCGTAAGACGGAATCATATAGACAAAACAGCGAGTACAACGGATAATGTTTACTGACGAGGTGTGGGAAATAGGCGGGGCACATACAAATTCTTCTGTTACAGTTCAAATAGATAGAAGTGATAGATATTTGCCTGAGAACCCCCGTCACAAGTACTCTAAGGCACCAGCTAGGATGTTTCACGGACAGTGTGACCAAGTACTTAAAACTACCTAAACTACTTAAGTAGAGTTGAGTAGAATATAAGTAGCCATTTAAAATAGTTAAGTAGAGTAGTGCCTACTACTCTACTCTCCTCTACTCTACTTATTAATTACACTGTTCACAGAGCAATCGTCATGAAAAGAAGGGTCCTGCCCGATTCGGGGAGAAACAATGGAGGACAATCGATTCCAAGTATTACGGCTGTTATATCCTGTCTCAAATCCAACAGTTCTTCCAAGACCACGTTTTTGACCGGTATATCTTTATGCAAGCTAACGCAGGCTCTCACTAATCGTAGGAGACAAGGCTCAACCTCTTACTACGACGTATTCCAACAATAAAGTTCCCTCCGTACTCACCAGACCTTAACCTTATCGAGCATGTGTGGAATTAGGATCCAGGACAACTATTGGGGAAGCAAGATACTGGGTTGATAGGATATCTCTACCTCAATTAAGAAGGATTATACAAGCAACTTGGGACGCAGTGCTAGACGAGTATATTCAGACGCTTTTTGACAGCTGGTGGCGACGCTGTCAAGCTGTAATTGATGCCCATGGAGGGCCTACAAAGTATTAGACCAATAGAATCATTATTCCTAATTGGGAAGGTGGTGACGCTACAGTAGCGTGCTTTAAATCGTGTGACAGGTGGCATTATAAATAGCGCTGCTTGCTTTATTCGGGAAATAAATTTTTTTTTTTGGTGGGTTTTTTTGGGTCCCCCCTTGGTATCCCCCTCCCCCCCTTGAATAATCTACGGATCTCATATGATAACGCCACATCCGTCTCCTGATAAATCACCCACAAATCAATCGCTATTATCGAATATGACCGGCATAATCCCTCGAGATATGGCAAGCACAGTATGATACAGCAAAGATCCCCTTACCATAGCTCCATAGGATCATTTGGGAGGCTTGGAATACAGTGCCAAACGATTATATTGAAGCGCATATGATAGCTGGTGGGATCGTTGTCAGGCAGTGATTGATGCGAAAGGGGGCCCAACAAAAGTACTAAGTAATACGAAGTATCTAATACAGTAGCCTTAAATTCGTCTTGACTAGGAAGGCGGTGAATCAATGCGGTGAGCACAATATCGTGATAAATCGTGGTGTTATCAAGTGGCAAAAATGTGGTGTTACCGTAGATTATTCAAGGGGGAGGATAGTACTGTAATGGACTACGGTGTAGATCTGAGTTGGAATACCGTGAGAATATCGTGATCGCGTGGATGTAGAGCTCGTGGTTGGGTAGAGCCCTTTAAATCCCGCGAAAGTCTCCTGATATACTCTCTTCAAGCCAATCAAACGGTGCGATCTTGCAAAACCCTAGTTCATTAGATTGAACCGGGGAGGGGATAGTACAGTAATGTGCGCATTATCTCATCGTATCGAGTCACCTCAACTACTGTACTAGCAATGCGGCCGTAACATCGCAAAGGATTAGAGCTGATCAAACTTTGGGAATCTTGTACAGTAGGACGTTTCTCAAAATAAGTTGAAAGTGGTCGTGGAAGGTCATCGGATGGTGTGAGCAGCCACGGAGTTATTGCCAGGTGATGTTTTGTATCATACCACAGTTTCTCAGCCATCACGCTACTGTAGCTATTGAAGTTTAAACCGGCAAGAAAAGTCTGAAAAATCGTACCGATGATGAAATATTTCTTCCATGTTTGTTTGTTCAATCAAGTACGGGATCAAGTTAACCCCCACACCGGTGAGGGTTACACGACTGCAGGGTTAAACTACCCCACTATCGCCCCTTCCGCAGACTGAGCTTGGCCCGAAAAGAAAATTGTACAGCTCTTGTTTTGAAATAATATTTCTTCCGTCAACTACATACGTGTGAGATCACATCTAATCTATGATACATTCCTTCTTCCTGATAAGGCCCTGGTTCCCAAGCTTTCCAGATCGCTACCAGCCCTATATGGATAAGCCCTTGGACTAAAATTATTTTGATATTCGCGCCTCAAGTGACGATTTGCTTCTTCTCTTTCTTCTTCGAATCTCTTCAACTTCATCCAAAGGGAAAGCTTGTTCTGCCACAAAGTCCACCTCTTCATCAACAACTGGATAACAAACATTGCCAGCATGAGAATGAAAACCGTGATGAGGAACCACTTAGGTGAGAGTTCAAATGGAATGACCGTAGGCTGCATAGAAAACATACCTGATGCGAGGGTCCATGGAAACAATACCTACAATTAGATACGAATCAGTATGAGCTCTTGAACTGTGAAATGTCTAAGCGTACCCAGACTGTGAATTTTGAGAGGAATGCTGAGTGTGCCGTTGCGTCGTTGCCCTCGAGAAACAGAAGGAGTTTAAGCTCGACATTCTGTCAGCGTGCGTTCTTCCAGACACAATTGGTAGGAAAAGGTAGCACTCCATCTTACCGCACTGAATTCACTGGACAACGATTCTTTCATTGTAACAAATCTTTGTCGGTCATTTTCTAGCCTCCCGAAAGCTTGCTTGATACTTCGGAGCGATTGACAGGCATGATCAGGGTGGCTGAATTCAGGTGAATTGCTCGGAGACCCATCGAGGTCAGAAAAGAAGCCTATATCGCCATCTGAAGAGATGAAGGTATCCCATTCGTGAATGGTCCCAGAAAGCACACAGATGAGCTTGTTCAACAGGTCCATCCTGATACGGGTCCACTGGAAAGATTTCTTCATCTCATCAGCTCGCACTTTTGGATTTGAATGCAATTTTTTCTGATCGAGTTGTCAGCACCGAGCTTGGCAGCTAAGAAGCTATTGGAGATTGAGAGCGAGACAACACACATATTCATCTCTGTCAACCTCCATTTTGTGGACTAGCTCGTCCCACTCTTCCCCGAAGAACCTTATTTGCTTCTCGAGAGCTTTCAGGAAATACTGTCGTGGTCTCCAGATGGGCTCGAGTCCACATGTAATCGGGTCTTCGTTGATCTTCTGACAGTACGCGACTTCGTTATTGTTGAGTTCTCCGTCTCCAATTGGATTTCCATCTTCTTCGTATTCGTGTTTGGTGTCTTCAAACGCATGGGCAACCCACTGCCACTCATCAAATCCATGAACGACACAGGACATCTGGGCTTTGTGAAGACGATAGTTTTCCTGGCCTTCTGATTCAGTCTTGTCTCGTGTCAGAAGGGTCAACTCCTCCCAGTCCCGCAAGGCTTTCTCACGTGTCTTTAAAGGAGAACTATTGGATGGCGGTGCTTTCCTCAAGGCGAAGAATGGCAGATGAAATTCCATCTGGAAGGTAGTCATTCCATCGGACTAGGAGTATTGTAAGCAATAGTATGGGGTATAACGCAGCAAGAAAATCATTTGGCTTACAGGAACGTGGATTCGAATTGATGGCCGAAAAGATACGTGCTTGCAGATAGCATCTCGAAGGGCTGGGACTTGATGGTACGGGGCTGTAACTGCTAGGGCAAGTATCATCTCCGGGGTCAAATCTTCAATGCGGCTATATTGTATAAGTTCCTTGCATAATATTTTGGATGTGTGCAAGCCTTACATGAGGCGCCGCTCTGCATCCGGTTCGCCACCGTAATTGTATCGCTGACACTATATTAGCAGTTCGTCTATTCGAGTGCAGAAGGCCTGGTCAAGTCCATACTGGTTGCTTCAAATATCTCAATAACTCCGTCGCAGTCAACAATTTCCCGCACAGCCTTACGTTCCCCCTTCCGATAAGATCTGCGTTATTTCGGTCGTCAATCCAGGCAGTTGCTCTCGTTCCGGCTTCGCCAATGCCATCTTGGACTTCTTCAAGACTCGCGCTGCCTTCGCAATACCACTTTACTTCATCAACCTCGCAGAAAGATCCCAAGCCATCGGAGACTTGCAGAAAGCTCGCTAGTTTGTCTTCCACGCTACCCCAGCGCCTTTTGTCTTCAACAGCGGGAATGTCATCCTTCCCCTTCCAGTCATGGTGGGTGAAGAAGCGTTCATACCAGATATTTTGGAAACACTGGAGTTGTGCCCGCTTTCTGTGGCCCCTCTGCCCCGACATTAGTGGGCGCGGGTTTCAATCCTATTGGAAGCCTTGTCAAGAGTGATCGTCTTTGAGTAGACAAGATCGACGCATTCGTGTCGCTTGAGTTATCTGGATAGGTGGTGTGGGACGAAGGATGCGATATAGACTCGGTACATGGAGGTGGCCTTTGCGCTTCATTATTGACGTTGGAGTCCAGATGATTGGAGTTGAGAATTGCAAAAGCAAAAGAGCGAACTTCTGGACGAGATTCGAACGAGATCGCCTCTAGCACGTTGGCAATGGAAGTGATGTTGCGATCAACTTCATACAGAGCTTGGGAAAAGCAGAGGGAAAGGCTCTCAAGAATAGGAAGATATACTAAAGAGCGGTGAGTACATCATGCTGGGTAACCAAAGAGATAGACAGGGACCGACCGAACGAAAACATGTGTTTTGACCTGAGCTGGCTCTCAACTTCCGTCTCTCCCAAGGCAAACGAAAAGGCAACGTGCTGGAGGCGACCTCGTTCGAATCTCGTCCAGAAGTGCGCTCTTCTGCTTTTGCAATTCTCGAGGAGTTTGTGCGCGTGGACTCGTTGACCACGTCTTGCATTTGACCGAGCCAGTCCAGTCTCATCATTGAACCCTAACCTTTTCTGTCCTACAGTAAGGACATCTTGACGCCCCACAGTCGGGGCAATTGTCGACCATGATTTCAATCCCCGCCTTCCCACAGGCACACTGTTCGGGCGAGTTAGGCTGACATTGATTCTCAGGGTCCAAGCTGAAAACTCACACAGTGCCAGATATAGACATACCGCTTCCCTCTGCTCCCTCTACCCGGCGGCTACCGAAGATTTAGTACGGATACTCATCTGTGCTATTGGCAGAACACCGAGGAAGGCTTACCAGCTCTGCAAGTGGGTGGACGACAGGTCTTGTGTCAGCCTCGCGGTTGGGTATGAGTGCATAGACAACCTCGAAGTTGGGTCCCAGTACGTCGGGGAGAGCGAAAAGTAAGGCTTGGGCTTCCAACGCTTCGCGGCACGGCGGCAAGCGTGAAATGCATCCTGAATTCTCACCACCACCATTGGCCCTCCCAGACATGCAGTCCTCAGTGGATTGAAGTTGAAGTTCAATTAGACTCTGGAAAACCAGCAAATGAGGTGATCTTGATTGGCCTGATATTGATTCCGAGCTTAGCAAGAAAACTTCTCGACAAGATGGTAATTGCTGATCTGATTCGACGTCCATAGCGCCACACACCACATGCCACACGCACACGCAACGTTCCTCTCGATGATAAAGTCGTAAATAGGAGGTTCTAAGACGCTCCGAATTTCAGAAATTGTTGCTGACGTCTGCATAAGAAATGAGAATTGTAGCAAAATAACCTGCGGGCCATGGGACAAGTAAGGGGAGCCAATTGTATAAGTAGACTAAGGCGATTAACAAGGAATGGCCCCTTTAGTGACCAATTCCCTGGTGAAAAGCAAGCCATGAACTGATGATGGTTTGTGTGGAGCGACATGACGGGATGGAAAGGAAGTACTTGCGTAGCTTCGCTACCTCAAGACGACATATGTCCGTGTCTTGTGCATAACGGATGTTCCTGGAGTAGCCAGCTCGGACTGACTTCCGGCTACTGACATCTACTGTATCTGTGGAACTCCGACGGGAACAGGAAAATTACATATGATCAATATAGGAAGGTTCCCGCAAAAAGTCTTGACATCTGTGGAACTCCGACGGGAACCGACAAAATTGCATATGATCAATATGCGAAGGTTCCCGCAAAAGTCTTGACCGTACAGGGTGTAAAGCCTGTACAGACGCACTGCAGTCGCTTTTTCCGAGGCTTAAGATACCGCGCTGGCAGGGCAACTACAGCGCTTTGACCGCTACATTCGTAATCTTCTACAGGGCAGGAGTCAACTCTAGATAAGCGCCTGTAGCTACTCACTGGAGTCGCTTGCTAAGGGCGTAAGCCACAGCGCTGGCATGGCAACTACAGTTCTTTAATCGCTGTAAATCAGCACTTTACAGGGTAGAGCTACGAGGCCATTAGAGTTACAGGGCTTTCAGCGCACCAATCTCTCTCCAGTATACTACTTTCCAGGGCCTTATAGCATGCTTACAGCGCCCATACCCCTGTATGGTCAAGATTTTTGGCGGGAACCTTCGTACGTTTTGACCTAAGGAATCAACGGGGGCATGGGTTATGTTCCAAAGATCGAAACCCCATCTCACCCACCTCCCGGAAAATAAAGGTGGGGTTGTTGACATCGGGCTACAAGCCAAGAACTCGAGAAATTTGGTTCTCGAATTGACATAAAGTGGAATCACTTTCAAGTACTTCAAAACTCAGACCAAATGCTAGAAGGGATGGTATTTTTATGCGAGGGAACATGACGCACAAACACCTACTTGATCAGCTCCGCACTAATATATAGACCGGGGAAGAGGACAGGTTTTGGCCGTCTGCAGTTTTGCTGAGCCAGCCATGGCCAGCGCCGACATCCTCAACATAATCGAAGAGGTGGTGAAACATCATTAAGAGCCACTAAAAACTTGACAAGTGGTGGTCAAACGATGCGATGCGAGGGGTAGCTGCTTTGCAGGTATCTCCGGGGGTCCGAACTCGACACACCGCCACGACACGAGAGATCGAAGTATCCAACAAGTACTTGGTACCTGCATTGTACGAACTGTCCTGCCGATTTGCTAGTGCGTATACGTCTTGGAGTGCGGTTTTCACAAGTATCTAATGCAGGTACAGTAGCATATTCCGTCGAGGGGGAAACTGCGCGGTAACGTTCCAATTGAGGTACAGTACTCTGCGGCGCAAAAGCAAGTGAGACCCACTTAGTCTACTTTTAATCGTGAGAGACTGAGTAATTGGATTGAGCTCTGGCCGACCTCAAAGGTTAGAAGTAATTTCGCCTAATCAGGCAGTAAACATAAACAAATCCCCCGCGCTACAACACCAAACCCCTAACGTCTGCCCTGTTCGGGCATATCCTCAGCTAAGAGTACTTCCTTCTTGGGGTTAAATCCCCTATTCTAAGCGGGTCTCATTTACTTTGGAATGCACAGCCTCGCTGCTATCGATTTCCCTGATAGCCTATAATCGGTGGGCTTTCCCCGTAAAAGTCGTTAACCTTGAAATTTGCAGCAGAATCGATGTGTAGACATTTTTTAGTCAAATGTTAAAACTGAAGCTATTCACACTTCTTATTATTTGTATATCCCAATCAAAAGAGGCATGATCGTCCATTGCCAGGTCATCTCGTCGTCGCTATTATTAAGCAAATATGACCAATCCATTGGCTTTCTTGTCGATCTCTGTGCTCGAGCAGGAGCAGTTGATGGTGGGGGTATATCGACGTCGATCTTGTTGTAATATCCCTACCTATCCAGTTCCTCCTTTAGCCATTACATGGGCGTAAGCACACCCAGAGATTCCATCCGTATTCTATCCGTATTCTCTGACCAAAATTGTATATATCACGTGGGAGACACTTCGCGCTCTTGTCCCCGTTAAAGTATTGATGATCTATTGACCAAATCGTGTCTTATTTTGACAGTAGAACATGAATAGCAGTGATTGAACTAACTAAAGTGCGTTTATATCGAGGTAGGAGAACGTAAATATAGAGGTAGGAAGAAGAGAACCCTAATTTAGGCATTTGCAGAAAAATATCTTCCTGTATGAGACAAATAAGTCCGTGCACCCCCATTTCGGCACCCCCCCCCATTTCGGCACCCCCAAAATTAGCCGATTTTTAGAACACTACACTACTAAATAATTGATTATTAAATAACTACTCAATTTCAATACAATCTAAAGTAGAGTCAGACTCATTAGCCTCTTCTCTATCATCTTCTACAATCCTAGCCTCTTCAGCCTCCATTTGTGCCTTCCTAATCTTATTGATATTTACAAACTTAGAATTTGGGCTAGTTTTAACCTTCCTTCGCTTTTTAGGCCTAGCTTTCTTTAATTGGACTTCTAAAGACTAAATCCTAAGCTTATAGTCTACAAGAACACTCTCCTGTTCCTCAAATCCCTTTGCAATCTTCCGAAATAAGAGTCTTTGCGTTTGAAACCCTTGGTCCTGAAGCTTTTGGAACTTAGCTGTTTGAGCTTTAAGTTTAATTGATTTTTTAGGTGTAGACTATATAACTTGTGAAGAATCGATTCCTGAATACTCATTGGAGCCTTGGATAGCTTGAGAAGTAACTTCTAAGGTACTCTCACTCGAATTGCTGTTCTCTAAGAGCAGGGGGCTCATAAGAGGTTTTGCTATAGATTTTGGCTAAAGGCTAGTTGCTTTCCATCTATTCTTAATGATCTGTTCTAACAAAGCCTCTTTCCTAGCCTTCTAATAGTAGTTTAAGAAATTCTGTTTCCCAATTGGGCTAGAATCTGTCAAAAGAGACAAATATCTAATATACTTCTAGTAATGACTCTTAAGGGAAGAGAAGACTAATAAATCTAAGGGTTGAAGGACGTGTAAGGTATA
>NXFV01000340.1:0-46058 GCA_002803225.1 Gamarada debralockiae | reverse complement strand
GAAGAGAAGATGTACATTATGCTAGTAGCATAAATACATAAATTTAGTAGTCTCATGACTTCTATGGCCGTCCAAAATAAGAAGTCTTGGTTGAGGAGTATCGGTTTAAGGGAAAAATACTTTTTTTAGCCACTCTACAACTGTAGAGTCTGAAGTCTATGCATTCTTAGTAGCTGTGATTTCCCAACCCTTGTACGGAGTAAGATCTTTAGGAAACCACTGCTGTTAGACAGTTTTCCCCTTAAAAATCACTAGTGGGGTAAGTGCTTTTCTAGTAGCTAAGACGCACTTAATAAATGAGGTCTAAGCACGAGAACCAGGTTGCTTCTTTTAAATAGAACGCCTTCCAGCACTTCCTACTACTAGTCTATTTACTCCTTGACCTTCCATAATACCAGATTCGTTTATATTCCATCGATTCTCTAGTTTAATAGCCTGGATTTGAGGAAGTGAGAGAAGTTGGAACTAGGACTTGATTATAGGGACTGTAGCACTATTGACACGCTGAGAGTCGATATTCCGAGACCTCTTGGTCTTAAGAACTAGATTGCGTCGTAGAAAGGCTTGTATCCATCGCTTTCTTAACTTTCTGTAGTCTCCCTTAAGAATGAGAAGCCGCTAAGCAAATTCCTTAATTTAGCCATGGGTTAGAGGGATACTTAGAGCCTCTTAAGTAAGAACCCAATCAGATAAGTAATTTTCTTGTGCTTTTAATAGTCTTTGCTGACTTTCTGCTGCAATAGAATAGTCCTCACTCCCTTTAATCCGACTTTGGAGTGAAGAACGTAGTATACCCCACTCTTTAGCAGCTGACTTCTCAGATTTGCCATTTGCGACGTCTGCAATTGCGTGGGCCATGTCATCTTCAGTATATTGATGTATTATAAATTCTAGAAGCAAGATCTAAAATATAAAACAATTTGAATTAGAATTGATTTAAAAAAAATAAGGAAAGTAGGAGTGGCGGTGTAGAGAATCGCTTATTTTGGGGGTGCCGAAATGGGGGGGGTGCCGAAATGGGGGTGCACGGACTTATCGCTACACCCCAGGCAACCACCACTATTCTAGTTCAACATGACGCTGTGGTCTCCGCTCTCTAACTGGTTAGTTGATGCCACGCGGATCCATTCAATGTGTTTGCTTCTGCTCTGCTCAATCGCACGATCAATGTGACTAAAAACCTTGGAGGATGGCGTGGACTTAATATCTTTCACAATGTCGTTGGTCGCTTTGGCTATGTATTATAAATGACAAATGAATCCCTAACAAGCATCGACCTTGGAAGTTCCACTATCTCCTCACCGTACTCCTATCATTCTGTAATAGATTCATTTCTGGCACCACCAACGGACGACTGTCCCACTTCCATCCTTGTATAGGTGTGCTGTAGCAACTCTGTTGTCCTGGTCGTCCTTGAAACGAACGGATATAACGTTTTCAGTCTCGTCGGGATCATCGTTGGACTTATGTGGGTAGGATCCCCTGTCAAGATCAGTCAGTTGCTAATCATAATACATTAACTAAGATTGACCTACTTGATTTCCGCTTTCGTGATTTTTGCATCTTAAAAGTTTGTCAGTTCTCTTTATCCTTTGAACTGTAACAACCCATGTCGAATCAGATGATATTGTGAGGCAAAATCATGTATGTATTGATATCTAAGGAGGGAGAATCGTGGGGTTGCCAGAACCCAAGATATAGTCAACAAACACTAAGCCTAATTGAGAAAATCATTACTATAGCAACTGACAAGACGACCAGGAATCTCTGTTACGACTTTTCCATCCCGCTGCAGGACCTCGAAATACTGAAAGGGTTCCGTTGTGGGAACATCGAGGATGCTGAAGCACTTGATCCTCAAGATGAAGGTCTTTCTAATCCCATGATTATGGTAACTTCTCTCGCGGTCTTGGATACTTTCAACGTCCATTTCACCAGCGGTCAGTACTTCCGTGACATTACTTTTGGGATACCTCGCCCCAACGTATTTCGCATCCGTTGACGGGGTATCATCTTGCTTCTGCATTTGGCGGAGATGAAGACCGAGGGAAACACCTCAAAGCAATGATTGATTTGACGAAGACTCAATTCATGCAGTGGAGTAAAACTTTTGTCGATTATACCAAATCCAGATCCATTTTGGTAAACTTCTAGGACGGCGACGCAGTGACTTTTTGTCATGCACTTGCTCTACAGAGATCAAAGCAAGCATCTTCAGCGCCTATCACTCGTCTTTTACAGTACCAGTCAGGGGTCAGTGAAACCACTTTTGTTCGACGGAGAGGGCGGTAAACCTTTTCCGGTGCTTTTCGACATCATCGACACCTCTAACATAGCTGATTGGGAGGGTTCGGTTAATATCTTGACTGTTGCGCCTCCAATCCGGCCCGCAAACCTACCTCCGTTCTCTGAACCGAGAGTCTTCGCCTTACGGCTGAGGAACCAGAGGATGGTCTCAAAAAAGCTCCCTTTCACGGAAGTCGATTTTGCAAGTTTAGTTATCGGACTTGCACCGCTGGGCCAGTTGACGGGCTACACGACCCAGAACAGTTACGGTGAAGATCTTATTCAACTGGAAAACCCTAGTCACTAAATCGACTCCAGTTCCGTGGAAGATCCGATTCGGCCAGCATGCTCAACCCGACAAATTGAATACGGGTGATCACAAAATTTACTTCGACCACGAAGAGCTTGTGTCCATCTTCTTCACTGTTTACCTGGATACGTTTGTCCAAGAAGATATACGCAGATAAAATGCCGAGATGAACACAGCTAGGGTTGTATGAACACACGAATTTTGAGTCACTACAGTCATATCAGCTTTGCGAAACTTATCCGTCATGCAATGGACAACATTTCTACTAAGTGGGACAAGATCTTCCCTGCTCTCCTTGAATTTTGGAAAGGTTGGCAAAGACAAGTCCCTACGTCTAGGGGGCAAAGCGATGCTGGATCTGATTCTCCAACTCTCCCTTTCGGATTCTTTCATAACCCCATTCTCCGCGCCAGGCGGCGGGCTGAGCACACGCGATTACACTTTGCCTCACGATGGTTGTGCCAAGAAATCAACTGAAAATCATTTAGAAACTCGGCGGCGCTCCATGTATCCACCTTGCAATCATCAATGGCTCTATTGAAAACGTGTTCTTCTCTATTGATTGTTTCTTCGGCTCGATCCAGCAGAGCAAGGATGGATCTTGGGGGAAGATTGCTAAGGATCATCTTGGCTGGTCTGGCTTTTCTGACCTGATCATCACTATCCCTATCTCGGCACGATTGCTAGAAAGTGGGAACGTCGAAGTCGCCTTGAAAATTACGGCATCGCTTCATGCGGCGGCTTATGTCGAGGCGCTTGTGCCATCGATTATATTGTGGAAGGCTTCTTCAAAGAATAAGACACGTTTTCACATCTAGTCAGCAGCATTTGTCACTCTCTCTGATCTCACACCATGCTCAATACGTCAGAAAGTTGGGACCATCTCCATCGGTAGCTCAACTTCCCATTACCAATAAACGGAGCAAAGGCCACAACAAAAACTGAGCGCAAGAGCCTCTGGATGTAAGTAAAAGTTCCAGCGGTGCCAGCCTTATCACCAGGAGGATATGATCTCGACCCATTCCCAATAGTGACCGAGAACAACGGGCAACCATGGTCATGGTCGTTGCCTCGAGTCGATCTTTCCGAACGCCCATGGTCGTATCGGATGATGAAGAGAAGTGGCTTGGAGATCCAGTCCATTAAATTGACAGCCCACGGGGAATCTCCTTCACGCATAAAATAACAAAGTCGCTCGACTTCAGTGTTAACGTGGCATATTTCAAGAAGACTCTGCATCAGATGTTCATGCACATAACTGACCCGCACGTGATGAAAGTATTTGTGCTCGCGGGCCTGTATGAAAGAGCCGATGTGTTTGATACCTTGATCATTGTGTCATGCATAGGCCATTGGCGTAAGAGCTGTGGTGTGATTCTGGGTGGGTGGGTTGTGCCCGTCACGAAGGACCGAAAGAAGGGCTTGTTCAAGATTATGCCAACATCGATGGGGAAAGCGGCGGTCTTTTAGCTCTCCAAGCAGGAGACATCAGTATGGACAAGGATACTTCCGGCAGCAGTGCAGTCTTGCCGTCGGAACTGGGAACACTGCGACACATGCGAGCACTTGAAAGAAAACCGAATTCCTCTTTCGGAGGTACCGTGGGAGAGGCCTATCTGCAGTTGTGGAGAAGGTCATTGGTGAGCCCCCCTAAATTATTTGTCACTCTATGAGATACGCTGCTACGCGGGTTGCGATCCCGACCCTGTCTGCCGTATCTTACGTTGAATCCATGGAGGTTGATTGGTGAGCTCTTGGAGTCGGAGGTGCGCACCGTGACTGTCAGAGACGCTTGCTTCTTGAGGTGGTGCCATGGAGCATTGCTTGGTTAAGCTATTAGTTTCTTATCTCTTGGGCTGCTTTTATAGGTTTCGGTGTTGCGAGAGATTGAGGTTGAACAGAATGACATTCATTATTGCCGAAATAAAGAATTCAGTCCCAGATCTTGTCTCCCATCCATGGTAACCAGCGGCTGCAATCTGTATTAAGCATAGCCGTCTCATTCTAATCCTGGTCTGCCACATTCGTCGATGCCTCGTCTCTTCGGTTGCTCGAAAGCTGAGACCTCGGCTGCCATCCCCGATAACTCGTGCGTTAGGGGACCTTTCCGTGCCGCTTCCCTTCCATCCGCTTCTTTCATTTCGTTAACCAGCTGATGCATTACTCCATATGTATTAAGTGCCTTGCGTTCGATTTTCGGTATCTGCTATGTTGAATAGTTGCCACTTTCAGGTCTGCTGCTCTCATCCTTCCTAATGTGTTCAAATGGCCTCTACTTCTCCTTCACAAGTCTTTATTATTCGTATAGGCCCTATATTGAATGTGCTCAAGAAGAAGAATGCCAAGCGTTTCGTGTTTTGTTGCCAACTCTGCGCAAGTCTCCATATAAATGAAGCAAAGATCTTCTTCACCCTCTTCTCTGCGTCCCAGCCAGTTGTCGAACAGGGTAAGCGTTTTGAGATTTATATGAAACCAGAGAACTCCTGCGAGCCACAAGACATAGCCAAGCTAATCATCAGAGTGAATAAGCCCATAATCGTTGCTGAGAGCGAGGTGCTAAACCATCTCAACATCCCAGATACAAATCTTCCACATTGAGTGTCATATCTCCCCAACCATAGGCAGTGTAATCCACGCACAACGTATGTCTTTCAAAATCGAACCACGTCTCCGGATATGCAGCAACCATTCCAAAAGCTCGTTGATGTACCGTCGAACAAACCTCAAATGAGTCTAGACAAACGTATAGCAGTGGTACTAATAATCGAGACTTGTATACTTGTAGCAGGAGATCCATGGGGAGGATCTGAGCAACCCGATTTATGGCAGTCTTGTGAATCGAAAAACAGCTAATCGAGCATGCGATTTGACCATATATGATGGCAGTGGGAATAAAGGGAGCGTTTCTCTGGGTACACGATTCACAGGTCTGGGAGTGATGCATTTCATAAACTTCGCCTGGGAGTCGTGGGAAGGGTGGAAGGAGGAGGGAGGGATGGGGGTGGTTTGTTGCAAATGTGTATGCAGATTAGCTTGCTGGAGTGTAGCAGCCTTCCTTTCTAGCCTCATGTCAGCAGTTGTACCATCGGCAGAATGGAAGGCATAAAGGACACACAATGAGGGAATAAGTGGTGATTTCCAATTGAAACCCCGGATCAGTGGATGATTGTCAGCGACAATTTTCGTGTAGAATGATGGTTTGCGTTCACAGTCAAATGTGACGCAGAGAAGTTCGCGGCATAACTTCATCGAGAAAAGAGGTTGAACGGTTGTGGGTGTAGGTAGCCGTCAAAGACTAAGCAACTCTCACTGTAATTTCATACGTCCACTGTAGGTGCATCACCATCTTCAACCTAAGAAAGGGTCTCAAGAGGCCCGGGAAGCGACGATGTTGCTTTTGATTCGAATCAGCCATAAACGGAAAATGGTCGCCTTGTCAAGCTGGGAATTCGGGCCCTTCTGTATCCGAAATCCTTCTTCCTGAAATTCATGCAAGGCTGTCCCATGTCATGTCACTGTCACGTGTTGCCATTCTCCAAAAATGGAAATGGCTGCTCTTCCAATTTCGGTAAAGCCGAGTCTATGACCACAACTCAGCCAATCAGCACACAATCAAGTGGTGTTTCAAAATGGACTACTTTCCCAAATAATTGGTCATCTTGACAAGCGGCCGACAAACTTGTACCTCTTTTGGGCATGGCGCGTAAGCAAGGAGTAAGCGCGTCGCTTGTGTCATCTTTAAAATAAACTTCTATTTTCGACCTCAACCGTTTCCCGGCCTCGGTTGTTAGGGACCTGCCTTTGCTCTTTCGTTGATTCTACCGCCGTCCCCTTCCCCGACCCTCGACGTAGTGCCTGATTGGAGTTGCGATGGCAACGAGGTCTAACATTTTCCGCTCTGGCGACCGTCAAAGAAGTTTCAAGTGAAGTGCGGGGCTGCCAGTCGGAAACGCAGGCGCCAGGGGTAAGCTTATTTGATTGGAGCCTTTGATTACAACTCAATAAAAGTTTCTTTGTAGGCGACTATCGCCGCAACGCCTCGTCAAATTTATCCCGCGGCTGTGCTGGAAGCTCTCGACCCGTGTGGCGGCCGGCTCTATTCGTAGGACATCCCCGTAGTTCTTATTATATTCCGATCTGTTTCAAGCAGCCGCCATCCCAAATGTATAAAGGATTAGAGAGATCGCTCTCGAACTCTCTCATCCCACATCATCCCATCTACATCTTCTTGAGCTTATTTCCTAAGTTTCCTTTCGTCCAATCAATCTCATTTGTTTGTCATCAGTCAGCAACAAATAAATCATAATGCAACTCACCAATACCCTCGTTGGTCTCGTGGCCGTTGCGGCGGCATCTGTCAACGCTCAAGCGGGAACTACTGTCAAGGTCACTGTCGGAGCTGACGGAGCTCTCCAATACACCCCCAACAACTTCGCAGCAGACGTCGGAACTGCAGTCGAGTTCGATTTCTTCCCCAAGAATCACACTGTCACTCAATCGTCCTTCGCGAATCCCTGCCACCCTCTCGCCGGCGGCTTCTTTTCCGGTTTCGTTCCAACAAAAGAGTCTCCTTCTGGAACCAGCTTCACGATCATTGTGAATGACACAAAGCCAATCTGGTTTTACTGCGGCCAAACCACTGGCAACCACTGCCAATCTGGTATGTCTCCTCTCCCCTTTCCTTTCAAGAGCTTTTACTAACAATTTATAGGCATGGTCGGCGCAATCAACGCTCCAACAAGCGGAAATACCTTCACTGCATTCACTGCTCTCGCAAAGAATGCCACAACATCCACTTCCCCGCCCGGAGGAGCCGTTGGCGGTGTCTTGAAAGTCAACTCGAACTCCACTTCTAGCTCCACGTCCTCTGCATCAAGCTCAGCCTCTATGACTGCTGCGACGACTACCTCAAGTAGCGGTGCTTCTTCAACTTCCTCCACCTCGGGATCTACTTTCAGTGGAGCTGCGTCAGGATTGAAGGCTTTCAACGCTGGAGCTGTGATTTTGGCTGCTGCTGCCTTGTTGTATTAGATGGGCCTATTCGCTAAAGCTCAGTGAGAATGTTGGCGTTCTGTCTTTGCAAAGAAGTTGCTGTGTATGATTAATATCCTTGTACTTCAATTATATAGCTGGGTGCATTAAATCCAGCTCTTTTAGTTTAGTGTTTAAAAACTGTTTTGGGGACTCATGTGCATCAGTTTCGAGCAATTTGTGCCTTCTAGATTTCAACTTGGATCACGTGATATGCCTCAAGAATAACGACTACGCAAATAATTTCTGTTCGTGTTCCGCAAGACTTCTTTGTTTACATCTCAGTCACTCAAACCCTTAAGCAACCTTCCTCTGGGCGGGTTAACTTCCGAGAATGTAGCAGGATCCCTTTGTCAAGTCTCTCAAACGTGCAACCGTCAGTCTCATTCCTCCTCTTCAACAACGCTAACAGCCTCACTAGAACAACCAAGGTGCTTTTCCTATGTTGGGGCTCTGATTTGAAAAGCTTGGAGGTGTGTAGGATCCGTGTGGTGCGGCAAATTGGAAGCCAATAAATGGGGTCACGTGAACGATTCCGAAATGAACTATTCTCTCTCGGGCCCTTAGATTGTAATTGGAACTGCTTATGGAGATTTAAATGCCGTATCACAAAAACTCTGTCATCGACCCTTGACTCTAAGTATTTAAAGCAAGAGGTTCAAAATATACTCGAAAATGCCAACTCGATGCCAGGCACACTGCTTTGTCCTAAGCTGAAGCTCTTCCAGACTCTTCCAGAATTTTCTTTCGAATTGCCCGTTCTAGACGGTGAGAGCATTTTGCTGCATGAAGTTTCTTCTCGGACTAGCCGTCAGATTCTGATGCGGAGAAACGTTCTCGAATTTGTCTGTAATCGACGTACATTTCTTCCGATGCTGGAAAGCTCGGTTATATGCTGAACTTTCTCGGAGAATTTAGGATGATTTCCAAGCTTGGTATTTATTTTTAGACGGCTTAAGTAAGGCGGTGATGGTATTGGTGCAGGCATCTGAGAATACCTTTTTGAGCCGCGGACTAAAGACTCGCCGTATCCGATGTACAAGTAACGTAGCAAGCAAGGGAGCGAGTGAGAAAGCGAGGAAACCCGAACAAACCATGCAGCCGCCGGAATCTGCAAGTTTATTCAGCAAGGCTGAATCGGAGTTTGCACCACCCAAAAGCCGAATCCAAATTTTGGTGTATCAGGTGGGCAAACACGTCGTCATCGCGTCATCCCTGATCTTGCATCGTACATACAGTGTGTACCTGTGGCCTGCACTCACAAGGCTGGGAGTTTGATTGTAAGTCCGGGGAGCGGTATGTTCGGACTCAGAAGTGAGGCAAAATCTGTATTTGTCATAGAAAGTCTTTCCCAAGTCTTCGTAACTGGATTGCTTCGAGTTCAGCAGTCCATATAAGAAGTGCTCACGGCCCATCTTCATACTTCGTTCAAAGGGCTCACCAATGCCGAATCCTCTTGATAGACGAAAATTCAACGATAGGTAAAGCATCACAGCACCAACCATGGCTCGTCTTAGGTCTGGAACAGGAAGACCAGAAAGATTGAATGAAATCGAGTATTCTATGAACTCAGTCCGCCCATCAGCAAGCTTCCTCGCCGACGAACAGAACCCTTTAGGGATGAAGCGCTCCCTTCAAAACCTGTTCAGAAACCGCAGAAGTGCATCGCCATCCCCGACTCGGTCCCTTCATACTCCCAGGTCATCAACGATCTTTACCAGCCCAGCGAGGGCGCACACGAATCCTGAGAAACACCATATTTCTCCATTCTGCGAACCTCGACACGATCAGCCCACCAATATATCTCGACGACGCGGGAGTTCAGCGCGGCTGCGACACTTGATGGGGCCCGAAGATTTCACCAGTGAGGAATTGGACAAACCCCTCGAGTTTCCACGGGACATTGATGAACTGCGCGTTGGCTATGTATCTCGCCCGTATCATCAAGAGGCCGTATGGCGTGTCACAACACACCGTCGAAGCCCCGAGACATGCTTCGTTACTTCTCTGCCCATCTACTCTGCCTATAACCACTCACCTCTTATAATGGGCGGTCCCTTTACCATTTATTTCGAGTGCGAGATCAGACCGGTGCGAAGCGACGACCCAGTTTGTGTGGCTGTAGGATTCATCGCAGGGAGGGACGAAACCTTGAAGATGCCTGGTTTTGAGCACGGTAGCATCGGTATTAATGCTCGCGATGGAGTCTTGTATCTGAACAATCAGTCTTGGGAGAGTGGATCAAAGGGATCGTTTGAACCTGGTGACCATCTTGGAATCGGTATGACTTTCTCTATGAGAGATCGTCAGGCGAACGATGCGCAAGCCGCAGATGCCTTGTCCTACATTGGAGTCGAGGTTTTTGTGTCGAGAGATGGGAGGAGAGTTGCGACTTTGGATCTAAGCGATCAATCGAATGGGCCTTTAGATTTATTTCGAGAGGGTTTTGGAGGAAGCCATGATATTTACGCCGCTGTTGGGACGCGTGGAGAGGTGGATGTGGATGTTCTTTTGAGAAAGAATACTAGCTGTACAATCTCCAGGCGGAGTGACATCCAGGAGAGCGGTCAGTGATGGGATTTATTTGGGCGACTTGTTCTGGCGCACTGAGATCTAGGATGACGAGGCAGTTGCCGTCGAATCATGTTGGTTTTTGATATCCATGAAGCGTTGGAATTTTGTTTAAAATAGTTGCAGATGGTTTTCGGCGCAAGGTGAAGGATGGGAAAGTTCCAGGTGTTTGGTGGGGCCATTTGTACCATTATTGCATTATGCAACCCCTCTTCCTAAAAACATTTCCTCGCTCTTTCATTGGGTTTGGTCTCCGCATCCCATGCGTGTTCGTCACTGCATCTCCCACACTGCAGCGGCTTGACAACCACAACTGGTCAAGAACAGTCAGCTGGCTCAGGTATCCCGCCCAGTGATTCGTGCTCTGCACTCGGTCTTCCGTTTTGAGAGGGACGCTGTGGCAGCATGAAGCCAACAGTAACAATCCAAAAAATGAGGCTGAATCAATCTGACTTCGCAATCTTCATGGAACCTCAATTGCTCAATTTCAATCGCAGTTTGGCTTCATCACCGCAAGTGTCAATACAGGATGAGTGCCAACACCCAGGAACCGAATTTCATGCCATTGCTTTGCCGAAGTCGGGCACAGTGCACTTACGAAAGGCCTTTCAATCCTAGCGCACATGATTTGATTGTAATGGATCAAGATGGGCAATCAAAAATAGCAAGAAATGCTTCTGTTGGGCAGATAATAGATGCTTTGAGTCATTCCAACAGCTCATGTTCCGATGCTGGGAGAGTAAACAACGGCAAGATTGGCAACTTAATTATTGTGTATGATCTTTACTAACAAATTGACTTGGGCTATTCTAATTATTTGCACAGCCGGTTCGAAGACGACGATATGGATCAAGATGCGCCAATGCGAACAATCAATGATTGGTCGAGGCTGTGGCCAATATTTGATGGCTGCTGCAACGACGAGAGCAGTCCCAACTACTTTGTGTCCAGTCTTCGCCAAAGCGAACCTCGGTGCTATTCGCATGTTTCCACGACCTCAGAAGGGCAAGGTATTTGCAGAATCCAATGCAACAAGATCTCATATGGCTTGAATTTTCTTCACAAGCACATACTAGTGGATCAGCACTTTCACAAAGCCAACGGCAAGGCGACAGTTCTGACGCGAATGGTTACTTGTGGTATTCCCGAAGCAAGCATAGAAGCCATTCTAGCTGAAGCGCTCCTTTTCACCAAGCTTTCATCCTCAGGAATACCATCTCTTTGGACTAGAACGGAATCGACAACAGAACTACCAGAGCCTGCAACAAAGGTTCCACACCCGAAGGCTATCTTATGCGGAATGTTAGTATGCATCGAGGGATATTGCAGAAAGAATCTAGCCGTGTATCAAAAGTGGATGCAGAGGATTGTGGACGATATCTATATGCAGCGGGATCCTAGGATTCCTGGCCTGCGCAAACCGAAGACCCTGGAAATCGAATTGTCCAAGTTGAGTGAAATTATCTTTGGAGCTTCTGAGATTCGACAAAAGGTGCAGTTTCTCCTGTCAGCAGCCAACTCTCTCAAAGATATGGAGGGCCTCTCTAATTCTTTTCATTCCTGTTCGGATGAAGAACTTGCCCGTGATCCCTGCGTAGCTCGCATTTCTTGTCAATGGTCGCACCAGCTTGAGGCTGTCAGCACAAAGATTTTAGAGGTACAAAGGAGATGCCAACAAGATATTATGGATGTTGGGAATCTGCAGGAAAGAGTCGAACCACTGCCTAGCATTGTAGGTTCCCTCAAAGTTACCTATCACGATCAAGAAACTGACTCTCAGTGGATCTCTATTTTACAGGTAGAAAAAGAAAATGCAAGAGCAGCCGAAGCACGGGCAAGAGGCGAAGAGGTGTCTATATACCAAACCAAGATGCTGGCGCGGCAAGAGCTCATCGCAGTTCGCACAAAGAGGGATAACACAGTCATGAAAGTAATTGCCGTTTTGACAGCTCTTTTTTTGCCAGGTACATTCATTGCAGTGAGTGATCTGCCCAGTTGCCTGACTTTCTACTTACTAACAACGTCCAGACGGTTTTCAGTGTCCCAGTTTTCAACTGGGACCAAGAAAATCCCATTGGCCCTCACTTCCGGATATATTGGCTCTTCACGGCACCTATCACGACCATCCTGGTACTTGGCTTCTCGATTTGGTTCCTGAAGATGTGGTATGAGGACTCGCAGGCGGAGAAACTTCGAGAACACAGGGAAGCGCGAGACGACATGGAGAGAATGGACCTCATACAGAGAGGAAAGATTCGGGAAAATAGCTTGGAGTCTTGACACACGCAGGAATGGGTAGGTTGGGCCGCAAATTAGAATGTGGTGGCATGTGCGAGAGAGGCCGGGAGCATGAGAGGCGCAACTGGGTTGGGCAACCAGTATACAGGTCACCCGACCTCCGCTTCAGCCCCTATTTCGTCCTGAGCTACAACACTTGAGAAAACGTATCAATTCTCAATATATTGCTTCCCGTTATATTAATGCCTATCAAGCAAGGTTGATATACCAACTTGAATATCTTTTGTAGCATCTACAAAGGTTCTTTAGTTTGGATTGTTCAATAGGCATCACCCATCAATGGAGAAGGACAAAAGCCTTTAGACTTTCTTACTAGCGACATCGTCCTTGTCAATTGACTGAAAGGGGCCTTTTGATACAAGTGATCTTGCAAAACCAACAATGGCATCTGTACAAACATCGGGTCAAAAACATAAAGGGCTCCAATAGTATGGATTCATCAACAAATCATCACATCAAGCTCGAAATATCTCTTCTTTTCATCATCCATTGACATCAAAAGCTCTCGTTCCAAACCCACTACTTGACCCAATCAAAAATGCCTCCCAGAGCCCCAGTCATGGAGGAACCGGGGACTCCATCGATACTGACCCACTTGATTCCAATTGCTGCCGAAGACTTCGAAGCGATGGGATCGAGGCACGGCTGGTGGACAGACACTTGCATCCGGATTCAGCTTACCCACCAACGAAACCCTTCCACCCGGCATTAGATCAGTCTTCTCGACCCAAGCTGGCTGCGGCTGTACGAAAGCGACTTGCAAGACAATGCCGACCGTTCCAAACTCGACATCCCATGCTTCCTCGCTCCTCACCCAGAAGTGCTTGTGATTCCGTACAATGCGGGCGACTGTCATTGGACCGTCATCGCAGTCTCCTTCGAGGAGTGCAAGCCGCTGTTCCATGATAATTTACCATCTGAGAATGTTACCTAAAAAGCAAAGAAGGTGATGGAGACTTTCTTCTGGGAGTATAGGGATTGGTTTGTTGGAAGTGGCTGGGAAGAGCTGGACTTTGAGGTTTGCGAAGCTGCACAGCAGTCGGATGGGAGTAGTTTGTGGGATCTTCGCTGTCATGAATACTCTCATCCTCATCAATGGGCGTTGCCCGGATTGAGAGCGTGCGACGAGACGGAAGCGCAAATTCTTGTGAACAGGGAACTCGGACTGAAGTTGCTGGAGGAACAATGGATGAAGCAACAGGAGGGAGGTGGAGCGACACGCTGATGTAGGCCAATCGGAACAAAGATCTGTCCGGAACAGAACTAGTATATATAATGAATGAGAAATGACAATTTTACTTGAAAAATTGGATTGTGTTGCATTGAAAATGAAGTTGCTGAAGCAAGGTACACAGTAAAACAGTAAAATACGTGGAGTCTCGTGACTTGATCGAACTTGATGAAGCAATCTCTACTTGAGGTTTTCAAACTTTGCCTTTCAAGGGGCGAAAATTCAAAATGCTGGATATGCGTATCGTTGACAAATGAATATTCGTCCCTTCGAGCGTCAGGTACTTATAATGCAAAACTGAAACCCCTTAAGTGTGCATAAAGGGGTTGGGACACTGTAGCCGAAGAAAATTAGCGGTCTATGCGGTGGGAAATTAGCGAATAAGAGCCTGAAGCTCTCCGAAATACACTATAAATTTCGAAATCCCGGGCTAAGCGCTGTTAGAACTAGTTGCAAAACCCTATTCGTTGTAGAGGAAATGAGCATTTTCAAGCACCTGAGAGCACACCCTGACCCTGAACCTAAGTTGGATGAAATCCTGTCGCAAACAACAAACAAACCTCACTGTGGTCAATAACGAATGCATCTTATTCGCAATTCTATACTACTACTATCCCTTCCAAACGCTTTTCTTCGTCCTTCTGACAAATAATTCTAAAGCTGCTCAAGTTATTGTCCTATCCACTCTCCTGGTTCCTTCATATGGAGCTTCTATCGCGTAGTCGAGATCAACAAGCACAGAGAGAAATATGAGCTCGGAAGCAGAGCTGGAATTTTCAAACTTTCAGATAGTGTCTTTGAGTACAAAGATGCCGATTTGTGGGAATCGTATCAGTTTGTGGCCGGGAGGGTGAATAGATGGCAGGACAAATTGGACACAGCTGAGCTGATTGATGAGGATGAGGATGATGAACATGTTAATGTATTCTGGGGATTTGTCATTTGGATGAATGGGATTGATAGGTTGATGAGAACAACCAATATCCGAGCGGTCAGGTGTGTTAGAGGCTTTTTGGTCATTGTGTAGAGATGATAGGAATAGTCTATTCAAACCTGGAGTCAATCCTCTAGGAACGGAATTTCTGAGGTATAAATTTTCACATCCTTAATGGCTCGGTCCTACGTGAGCTCTTTTCGAATGAACTGGACAAGACATGGTGCTCCAATTTCGACTTCGGCTGGCTCTAGACATGCAAATAAGTTATAAATGTCTAGTAAAACACTTATACTGTTTTCGAGCATTTCAGCAAATCGAAATACGAATAATTGTCTTGAGTATGAGCGAAACAGCAAACTCAAGACGATCAATTGCCGCTGATTCTCCTACTGTGACTTGCTCATGAACACTCCATTCAACACAATTCTCACCATTGTCCTTGGCACCATCCTTGTTACAGTCTCAGTCGTACCAATAATATACATCCTATCACCGCCCCTATCTTCCTGTATACTTTAGTAAAGTCTTAACCGGTAATGAGAAGGAGGTCGGTCTCCACGAGGAAGTAGACCTTGCGGATATCCTCGACCATATACATATCAATAACCGTAAAACGCTTAAAAGATTACGGGATCCTAGGGATGCTGCTCGGAGCCCCGTCCGGTGGATTCTTCAAAGTTTGGGGGGTGGGGGCTTGATATGAAAGCGAGCATGATATCATTAGGTCGAAGGAGGGTGATTGAGTTGTTGTTTCCGGGATAACGATAAATGCTACTACTGGGCGGATGGAATTTCCCGAAGACTTTGACTACAATGTTTGGGCGGCTAAGAACTCAGAAGCTCCAAAGTAATGGTTTTGAGGAAGATAGGAGCACTCAATCATATTGCTAAAGCTGCAAATCGCAAATTTATACGCCCTGTAGAGAGTGTATTTCGAAATCACACTTGACTCAATCATTCAAACTATCTGTGCGATCGAGGCCTATTTTGACTTCTCGAAAATTTGAATTGTCTAAACAATTTGAGCGATTAGGATCTATGTTCACTTTTCCCCAAATTTGAATGGTTCAAACTGTTTGAACGACTGAGGCCTCATTAGGGGCTAATTAGAGGAAAGGGGAGGAGCTGAGCTGAAACTTACAAATCACGAGAAGCGAGATCAGAAAAAGAGCTATACAACCAGGGTAGAAAATCGATTCTAATCTCACAACCTGATCATCCTGACCACCAAGCACGTTCCTCGAGGTTTTCAATCCAGAAGCCTCCTTCTGTCCACAACTGGCCAACTCCTCATATTGCTATCAACCTCTCAAACCTCACTCTTAGAGCGGAATGCAAAGGAGACGCGCGGGTATAAGCTTTGAAATTAAGGTACACAGAGTGTCTCGCTGTCAATGTGAAGGGAAACTAACTGTATTCTGTATGGCAAGTAAATCGTATCTCAGAAGTCGTTAAAGTAAAGGTGCAACCTCCTCCAAAGAACAATGGTTGACAATTTTGTATATGGCATTCTTCACATAGAAAAGTCGTAAAAGACACAACTTCCTTTACAAGAATCAAGAACACGAATGAAATACCCACCTTATCCCACCCCCCGGGACGTCTCCAATGCTCTAACGCCATACGGCAACAGAGCAACTAGTTGAACTAGATAACAATTATCGAAGTGTGCACGTGAGACAAAAATAATCAGCTCAGATGAAAGATGAAAAGCGAAGTAGAAGATCCTGCCGGTGGAAGTTCCGAAGCACAGTTTTAGTATCATCGATTGGCATTATTCAGGCTCCTTGTTCTTGGAACAGAAGCGACTGTCGTTCCGTTTCTTCTTGCTCGATTTTCTCTTCGACACCTTCTTTCTTCGATGATTTCTGAGTCAGAAGAGTCAGGAAAGCCATCCTCATCCTTATGTTTCTTGCCCGGCATTCTCTTCTTTACCACGGTACTTTTCGAGTTCGAGTCAGAAGAATCAGAAGAGTCACTCTCGTGCTTCAGCTTCTTCTTGCTCGATTTATTCTTCTTTATCGCCTGGATCTTGATACCCTCGGCTTTCGCCTTTTCATTGACATACACGGCCGTAGCTGAGTGTCTGAAAGGGATGAGCCTGGTAAGAGTACCAGCAAGTTGAACTGATGCCAGAGCCACCACGGCTGTATTTGAAGGATTGCGAGTACTGGCATGATCTGGGACCGGTTATGGCGGTCGTGGAGCTTGTTCGATGGTCTGGAATATTGCTGCCAGCTTGAAGAGAGGGAGAGGTGGTAGTGAAGTTTGATAAGTTCAAATTATCATGAGTCGTTCGATCTGCAGGGGCTGCGGGAGTTACAGTCTACTCTGCAGTGGATGGATGTGGGATTTCGGCAACTCGGGAGCTAGGCGGATGACAGTTATAGCAACCTGAGAGGTTCTAGCACTCCGCTCTAGTAGTTAAGTGGAGGTACGAGGCTTGGCGGAGCCACTCTCACTGTCTCACTTGCGTGAGGCGAGGCATCTGTCGTTGTCTCAGCCAGCGGCAGCTCACGTGGAGGGCTAAGTATATCATCGTAGAACCGAGCTCAAACTGTATCGCTAGCGATATTGAAAGCGCCGTCCTTTTTGGCACTGCGTTCTTGTTCTTGAACTTCAACTCATTAGGGCCTTTGACGCAAGGTCCTGGTTCTGATTCCAGTCTTTGTTCTCGAAGTTTGGCTTTCATGGCTTCATTGACTCGTAATGTCGCCTGCAGTTTTATCTGGGAAGCAAGTGAATTTTCGCTAGTGAGCGAAGTGATACTGGTCTGAGGGAGAACGGAAGCTGGAGCCTTCGAAGCGTAGGAGAGATAGCTGGCCGTCTTGGCATTGCGACGCGTAGAAGACATGGATGAACTGGGCTCGACATTACTCTCTCCCTTCTCCAAACTCTCTGTATTATCTCCACTAACATCGCCAAGGTGTTTGTTCACAGCACTTCCCCCATCAGTTCCACATGCGTCTATATCCGCAGCATCCTTTGTAATTTCATACCCCAACCGTTTAGCATTGGGAATCGCATTCTCCATGTACGTAATGGCGTTCGCAAGACCGGCATCTGAGTTGATATCAGTGTTTCTATTCGTAGCATTTACGGTCTCTCGAGCTGTGACACTGTCGTAGACTTTGGCCCCAATGGTGATGGATAACAAGCCGGCAGTAGCGCCCAGGCAAACTTCTGTAAGGCTCTATGAAATGGGGGAAGTGACTGATGATCTTGTGGCAGCCGTGTTCTTGATTACCCGGTCGAGAGTACTACCTAGAGCAGCTGTGGCTTGGAGAGTCTCTGCCAAACGCCGGGCAGTGCGGTTGTGAAGTAGAGGCAGGCTCGACGGTCGTCTAACACTGCGAAAGGATGAAGCATGGCGCTCGGCATCATCTGGTCGTCCTGGGTTTGAATTGCACGACAACACTGATGATGATCCGCTCAACTGAGGGACTGTGTTCCTAGTATCTGGTATCATGACGGGAGCCTAAGTAGGCTGGCCTGTGGTAGGAGCAGCAGGTACCCCAGAGAAAGAAAAGATTGGGAAGAAATTGAATTAAACCTCTAAGTAAGATAGAAAGAGGAGAAAACAAAGAGAAAGGCTGATAGATATAAGATTTGTTTCATGTGCTCCTGCCTTGCAGCGGGAGATGAAGACCAGTTAGGCACCTCAACTTTGGCCAGTTTCAGGAGACAAGCCACTATCCATGCCACTCTGTGAGAGATAATGGGGGTCAATATTAAGGGAGAACTTTGCACTTCCACATTTGACCCAAGATTCTGCACGTCACGTACAGTTCAGTCGTTCCTTGCCGCTGAACGAATGGCCACAACTTCAATCCCACCTCATCTAATGCACCCCACCTTTAGCGACCTTTAGAAACTGTGTAGGACGCGCTAGGATGGATTCGGGAGGTATGGTATCGATAGCAGAGGGCAAAAATGTCCTTTTGCTCGAAAGAAAAGGGGCTTTGCTGTATTTTGTAGTGGCTCTTTGGACGTGTGTCGTTGAGATTGTTCTGGAAAAAAAGCGGATCAGGCTCTCACCGAGATCCCGGTCAGCCTTGTGATGAAATCTTGGAATAGGGACTTTCTAAAATTGATTAATTGAATCGATTGATATCTTGTATCCCAATTAACATCTTACTGTCAGTCCCCTCTTACCTGCGTAATTATACCTCTGTGACGGAGGCAAACACACGTGTCATGAAAACGGGTATGATGCACTCTTGCATCATGGCACAGCTGTGATGTGCAACAAAACGCTTTGTGATACTAGGAACATCGATGTCGATTCTGTCTCCAAAAGCTCTCGAGTGTTGCTCGTTGCCCTTTTCCGTTACTCTACCGCTGTGGCTTCACTAATCTCGGTGACCGAGTTCGAGCTTTGTCGACCTCACCTCACCGTCTCGACACTCCATGCATCGTTTACAGAGTGGGGGAATGAAGGAAATGAAGGGAATGAAGGGAATGAAGGGAATGAAGGGAATGAAGGGAATGAAGGGAATGAAGGGAATGAAAGGTGTGTGTCTTGTCACGCATTCCACTCTTACTTAGCTACAATTACAACCTTGTTCTCCTATTCATTCCCATCTCCACCTCACACCGTTCCGGGACAGGACTTGGAAAGACAAGACGAGAGTCAACACATAACATTCTTTCTTCTCCTCTCAGCTATGTTACCACTCTCCTCCCACTAGCATCCGCAGAGTAATCGAGATAACACCTCAGATCAGACCCAGCAAAAGACAGTGCAGCGCGCGCAACAAATTCAACCGGTGCCACCAAACCATCGCAAAAGGACGAAATGAAAGAAAAAACCATACAAGAAGGAAGGAGTATTACAACACAATATCCATGCTAGTATTCAATCCGAAGTTTGCTTCTCCCAGCTCTCCCATCTCTCCCCAGCTGAAAACTTTTAGTCTCAGTGAAAGGAAGTGGGAGATTAGTTCCCAACGGCTTCCTCCTCTGCCCACCCATTAAGACCATTCATGCCTCCACCCATCCCACCATCGTTGATCGCCAGCCCATACGCATTCCCATTGCCAATACCACCCGAGAATGAACTCTGGTATTGGTGTCCACGCCTCTGCTGCTCACCACCGTTGGCTCCCTCTTGGAAACCATTGACCTGCTGTGCGAAAACCGGTAAACTGACTGCACGGTTATGCTGGCTTCTCGCTGGTGCAAGAAGACCATTCATCGTCTGCGTTCCGTTGTTGTTCTGGAATCCGCTGATGGAAGCACTCTGCTGATGACCCATTCCTCCTTGGTTCTGCTGCGGGATATCCAGAGCGTCGATGTTGGAGGAGCTGCTGTTTCCGTACAAAGCGGCTTGTTGCGCTGCAAGAACTTGCTGTTGCTGCTGCTGCAATTGAGCTACTGAGTAGGGATCAAGTTGCTGCTGTTGTTGCTGGGCGTGGGCTTGTTGAGAGACTTGGTTGAGGTACATGGTAAGAGGATTGTTGCTGCCGGCATTCAAGATCGTGGAGGGAGTGGGAGCTGGCTGCTGGAAGCTCGGAGATGGGCCGCCATTCACGGAGCCGGGTGCTGCAGACCCTGTCGGCGAAGAACCGTTCTGGCTTGGCTGGAGACCGCCGCTGTTGGGGGGAGGGGAGTTGACGCCGTCATTGCGAGGGGACTGTTGAGCTTGAGTGACTTGACGAGGAGGGTTGCCGCAACGATCCTTGCCGAAGTTGACCTTGAAGCGACGGTAATCATCCTTGCCTCGCACAGCTTCGATGGCCTTGATGGCGTTCGCGATGTTGGTGAAGTTGACGAACGCGCAACTCTTCTCTCGAAGGGTGTTGACGAGCTCAATTTCACCATATTCAGAGAAGTCCTGTCTCAGTCTCTCCTCGGTCCAGGACTCGTCCAAGTTTCCAATGTAGACGTTTCGGGAAGCGCCACCGCTGACGGCGAGAGCGATCGCTGCTGGAAGAGCGCCAGAATGTTTTCCCCATCCAATCTTCAATCTCCTGTTGTGAATCATTAGGCCTTGTAAATTGCTCAAAGCGTAGAAAGAAGCCGCCGAAGTTGGATCAATAAAAGTGACGAAGCAGATGTGCTTGTCGGGTATATATCGAATGTGGTGTAAAAGGCCACCTCTGACAACATTACAAATTTCTTCAATCGTGGTTTCCGGATGAATGTTTCCCAAATAAACGGTGCGATTGCCAAGGTTGTTGATTCCTCCGGCAGTGGTAGCAACAGCAGCAGCGGCCACAGATTGTTGAGCAAGGGCGTTTGAGATGAGATCGCGATCAGCTCCATTAAGAACATGAGCGTATCCAGGAGCGATCCCGAGATATTGAGCAGCGTTCTGCTGTTGGGTCTTCGAGACGTACGCGCATCGATCCTTTCCATAGTAAACGCGTCGAGGCGATTGCCACTTTGGCTCCTGGGGAAGTTGAGCGACAGCTTTGATCGCGTTGCCAATGGACAAGAAGTGAACAAATCCAATTGCCTTCTCGCGAACAATCTTGACCGTATCGATCGGTCCAAACTTGCTCAACTCCTCGCGAAGCTCATCTTCCGTAACCTCCTCGCCAAGATTTCCCAAGTACACATTTCTGGAAGCACCTGACTGCTGGACAGCCAAGGCCACTGAAGTTGGCACTTGAGATGGCTTTCCCCATCCAACCTTGATATCTTGTCCCCGAATCGAAAGCTTCTTCAAGATCGCGTCGGAATGGAAGTGTGTGGCGGAGCTTCCATCTAAGAACGAAATGAAAGCACAGTTCTTGTCTGGCAAAAGTCTGACTGATTCGATCTGTCCACTGCGCACGTGCCCTAAAATCTCCTCTGCAGATGTCTCTGGAGGAATGTTCCCCAAGTAGACAGTCCTGCTTGTTCCTGAAACTAAACCTGGCGACATGTGGACTGGCGAAGAAGGCTGGATCTGCATCTGCTGCATTTGATTGTTCATAGTAGCAAACTGGCCAGTTGGCGATTGTGGGTTGTAGAATTGGGGAGCACCGTATGTGGAAGGGGAAACGAGAGTTTGGTACATCTGCGGGGACATCTGCTGCACGGGGCTGTTCATGTTCTGCTGCTGCTGTTGTTGCTGATTGTGTTGCTGCTGTTGGAAACCGGCAAAATTCTGGAATTGAGGGCTTGCGAAGGCAGCTGGCGTGCCTGGTTGGAAAGGAGAGCCAAGCAGGAGTTGCGAAGGAAGTAAAGGCGTGAATTGCATGTCGAAACCAGTACCTGGCGTCTGCATATCATTTTGACCTTGTTGCATTGGTTGTGTGTTTATCGAAGGAATATTCGCTCTGCTGCGCGGATGTCTGTCTCCATATCCTCCCATCGAGAACTGATTTGAACTGTATGCACCATGGGAGAAGCCCGTGTCGCTGTTCGAGGGTTTGGAAGCATGTCCAGGGAATCTACTAGCCGTCGCCGCGCCAGGCCCATTCTGAGCTGTTTGTGTTTCCTGCATCCCGAGAAGATGCGGTGGCAGGACAAAGCTGTCCCGCACTAATGATGATAGAACAGCCGTTTTGAAGGATTAAAGGTGCCCGATTGAGGCACGAAGTTGTAGATAGGTATTGAAATACAAGTCGCTCAATTGACTAGTTGAAGGTAGGGCAATTGAATGCGAGGACGAATGTATGACTCGTAGGTAAGACGGCCGCAGTATTCGAAGAGTATCGATTATTTCGTGGTGGGCGGGGTTGAAGAATGTTTGATGTATAAACACAAGTCTTGTATAAATTAAGGATAATATGTATACAAGTGTCGAAATCGAAGGAGGTATTATCTGCGACAGATCAGGGGAGCGACTCGAGGACAGTGAATGTATTGTTCCAAGATTCGAAGGATCTGGTCGATGCACAGTAGCTCTTTTGGAATGGCTGAAAGTGGAAGATTTGGTTGTTGAACAAAGAATAAAAGGAGGACTGTGTAGGTTGGTAGTGAGTGTCTTAGGTCCAGTTAAAAGATAATAGAAAAGGGGATCTGGTAGAATGAATAAAGGGAAAGGCAGCGAAGAAGATCGAGCGGGTTAAAGAGAGTGATACTGGTTTTTGAGAACCAAAAAAGAGGAGGTTGAAAGTAAAAAAGATTCAGGAAGGAGAAAGTTTAGAATTTGAAGAGGCAATATGATGGGACGAAGAGAAAGGGAGTGTCCCAAAAAGGGTCGTTAATTTCACTAAGCCCGATGGCGTATAGTGACGGCCAGGGGTTGATGGGAGACCACTTTGGCGAGAGGGAACGTTTAAAATAGGAACATGACCAATCAGAAAGCTCAAGAATGGGTTAAAGGAAGATCCAACCTCACATCAGAATCTATTTTGTTAATTTGTGAGGCTTAATTCTAACAAACCATATCTTCAGATACTGCTCTTGCGACTATTGGCGATGCATAGGTTGAAAAGTGTCATGCACAGTGGTGGACAAGACGGAATGTCAATTGCGAAGGAACTTCCAGAAGAACTACGGTATCATCCGAAGTAATGAGACAACGTCAACGTTAGAGACATCTCCCTCTCACCAAGAGAGTTCCTCGCTAAACCTGCTCGAGGGGTAGGGAGTGTCATGCAGTCTGAAGTCATAGGAATATTGAATTTGACTCGATTTGAGATACCTATCTCTTTTATTTCTACGGCGAAAATCATATGCTAATCAAAGATCAAATCACTGCCCCTATCTCTATCGAAAGCTTTGAACCCCACTCACCCCCTCTACCGAATTTAGATTAAGACCTTGAGCATATCACCAAGCAAATAAGGGAACAAGTTTCAAACTCCCATGACACGTTTTGGACGTGACATAGCGTCAATACATCTCGTGCTTGAGGCACTGTGAACAGATGACACCTGCAGCCTGTTTCACTACGACCCCGATGTCTGGGCACGGTTTGTGCGGATGATGGCGTTCATCTGTACCACCATTTCTCGTGAGGTGGATTCCAGATATGTCTCAAGCAGTGTTACAAGGAAGCCCCTTTTTCTGATGACACGTGACGTTGCTCCATTTTAAGCTTTTAATACTTGAAACGCTGCGCGGATTGTCCCACCTTATCCTGGACTATATTCATGCCGCTATGCCATTGGCTACGGCGCTTCATAAATCGCCTCAATTAATTGTTGGCTATCAAGATTCAGGAAGATCGTTCACTAAATGCAGCACATTCAACCATGGAGTTATTCTGGGGAATCTGTCTTTCTTTCTGGCAATCGTCTTATCTCATCCCAGCAAGCAATTCTACCATCATACAGTGTGAGCGATTATACGACGAACAGAAAGGCAATTCCAGGATATTATCTCTTCTCTCGTAACGCTACCTCGCAAAATCTATAGGATGTCTCTCGACGAGTTACAGGGTTAACGATAACCAAAGCTCAAGGCTTGCAGCGACCCATGAATCTGGGGTACAGACAACAGGTGCGAACAGAGTGTTGTTTGCAGATCCATGCGATGAATCGCTCAAGTCCCAATCCATATCCACCGTGTGGTGATGTGCCGTATCTGGACTTCGTTAGCAATTGAGTTCATAAAAAAAGGTTAGGAAGACTTACTTTCGCTGCTCGGTGTACCAGTAGTACTCCTTTGGTGAAATGCCTTCTCGCTTATACGCCTCCATCAATTCCTCATAACCTTCCATTCTCATCGAGCCTCCAACAATCTCACCAACACCAGGCATGAGAACATCAACACTCTCGGTAACTCTCCGATCAGCCTCATCCTTCTTCATGTAGAACGCCTTGATCTCGACCGGGAAGTGGGTGAGAAGAATTGGCAAATTGATGATATCAGTCATTTTGCGTTCCGCAGCTTCAGCGATATCATCACCGAACACGTGAGGCTTGCCCTCTTCGTTGAGGATGGGAGGATCCTGGGCGTTCAACCAGTCAATCGCATCGGAATAACGCATTCGTTTGAATGGTCTGGTCGGGGCCTTGAATTCAGGGTTGAGCTCTTTGATGTAACCAGCGATCTCCTCATCGTCCATAATTGTGGTGATGACCTTGCTGATGATCTCTTCCAAGTGGTCCAGAAGATCATCGAAGTCGATGAAATCCAGTTCGGCTTCGACATGGGTATATTCGGACAGATGTCGACGGGTCAGCGATTTCTCAGCACGGAAAGACTTCTCGATACAGTAGACGTTGCCCAGACTAGGAATACCGGTTTCGAGGTACAGTTGAGACGATTGGGTCAGATATGTCTTCTCGCCATAGTAATCCAGCTCGAAAAGAGTAGAGCCGCCCTCGACTTGTGTTTGCACGAAGGCTGGGGGACTGATCTTGGTGAAAGCCATCTCTTTGTATGCCTTGGCAAAGGCCCATTCGACCGCAGACCGGACTTTCATGACAGACGAAGCGGTGTCTCCTCGGAGGACAAGATGGCGGTTGTCCAGCATAGCAGATTCCCATGCGTCCTGCTGGGCAGAGACTCTGTTGGTGATAGCATCTACATCCGATGGCGAAGTTCCAATCACCTTGTAGTAGTCGACGTGCAACTCGCGGTTGTCTGGAGCTTGTTGACCAGCAAGAACCTTCTTCATCTCACCAAAGAGAGTCAGAGAGGTACCTTGAGCAAAGGTGAGCGCATCGTAGGTCTTCGTAAGGTCACCAGAGAGCACGCATTGGAGATGCCCGTATCCATCGACCAGTGTAAGGAAAGTTGCTTGTTTTTGTTGTCGTAGTCTGTGTATCCTACCTGAAACCTTGACTCGAGTCCCCTTGACATCTCCCTCGCCCAATTCGACGTTCTTGTGACCAATTGTAATCTTGACGGCCTTTGGTAGAGAGGGGTCCTCCTTCAAGACGATCTTCTTCGCGTCTTCCAAGTTCTTGAGGCGTAATTTCTCCTTCTCTTCCTCCTGACTTGCGGCTTGTTGCTGCTTCAACAGCTTCTTCTTGTGTGCATCCAGTGCGCCTTGAGCCTTCTTGATCGCACTCTTCGCAGGCTCTTTCCAGACTAATCGTTCTGATGAGTCTCCATCTGCGCTGACTGGACCAGTCTCGGAGGCGCGCGATTGGTATGTTTTCCCCTCACTGCCACCGTGTTGTATGTAGGCGTACGCCAGAGACTTGTATGGTTTGCTTTCTGCCCCAGTTGCAGACTCGTCGTCTGCCCCTGTATCTGTATCAACGTAAATTGTATCCATCTTGGGTCGTTTTGCGAGATCTTCTGCCAGACCGTGGACTGCAGCCATGTTGTCGCGTGCTTTTGGTCTCAATTGATCGCTGAACTTTTTAGGAAATTGAGGCTTGGTGGGGGTTATTTATTCGAGCCTGAAGACTCACACCGCCTGGCTTGAGTCATGCAGGTGGAATTCACTTTCGGCTTGATTTTTGCCAAATAATTAACACGAGCCGACGCGAATCCAACAAGACGCGACTTGAGTTACGCAGCTGACTTTCGATCATCTCTAACTTCTCGAGATCTTTACGTTTACTTTGGTTCTGCGAATAAATGGACTCTTGATTCAAAATCTTTGCCTTTCCTTAGGGTCTTTCATCAGGAATCTCCGAATCCCAACATCATTGATCTTTTCTTGGGAGGCAACAACCTTCATTCCACGATTTTCACTATCGCGACGGCCCGATTTACGATTCAGAGCAGACTTGATCATTGTGGCTTCTCGAAAGCTCCTGTTCACCGCATTTGGCGCAATAAGGAGATCAATTGTCAATCCGTTGTTCAAAATGCCTCCCAAGCAAGCTACTTTGGGGTACGTTAAAGACTCCCAGACCACCTTAGGGTGCGTTGCTTTCTTCTTCTTTCTAAAAGGTATACTGATGTTTGCGGTCTTGAACAGCAAGTTCTTTGGCCAGCCAAATGGCACGAAGCCACCCGCGAAGCAATCGAAGCTTTCTTTCTCTTCCAAGGCAACAGCGAAGGATCCTCCCAGCTCAAGTTCAAGCAAGGAGAATGAAGACGTTGATGTGAAGGATGAAGAATCGGAGACAGAAGTCAAGCCAAAGGTTGAAAAGAAAGAGGATATTGACACGAAAGAGCACGTGAAGCATGAGAAGGGTACGTGGGTATTAGATAACTTGTGGCGTGAGTGCTGACTGACCTTCTGCAGATACGAAGAAACGATCTAGATCTCCTCCTCATACCACATCTACCAAATCCGAGAAATCAAAAGTCAAACAAGAAGAAGAAGAAGAGGATGAGGATGACGAACCTGTCCTCAAACGACCTCGCCGTAATGGCAGGGCCGAGACAGAGGAAGTGAAGCCTCCTTCCTCCAAATCAAAGACTGCTGGCAATGCCGAACTATCCAAGAAATCCAAGAGCATGCCACCGCCGCCCAAGAAGGCGAAGAAGGAAGAAGAGGATGATGACGATGTCATGGAAGTTAGCGCTAAGTCGAAGGCGGCAAAGCGGAGAGATTCAAATGCATCTGCATCCTCTTCTGAGGTTGAGGAAGGTGTGGAGGAGGACGAAGAAGAGGATGATGATGAAGATGAGAAGCCAGAGGTTGCTGCCAAAGCCCGTGAGAAGATCCAGACAACGCTGAAGTCAAAGGCCAAGGACCCATATCCCGATTGGAAACCAGGAGAGCCAGTACCGTACGCAGCACTGTGCACGACCTTCTCGCTGATCGAAATGACTACGAAAAGATTGGTTATTATAGCCCACTGCTCTTTATTCCTTCGACAAGTTCTTCGACTCACCCCCGATGACCTACTCCCGACCGTTTTACTCATGATCAACAAGCTTGCAGCAGATTATGCTGGAATTGAACTGGGAATCGGCGAGTCTTTGATCATGAAAGCGATTGGCGAGTCAACTGGACGCAGCTTAGCAGTCATCAAGCAAGACCAAAAGGAAATTGGCGATCTCGGCCTAGTTGCTGTCAAGAGCAGGGCAAATCAACCTACAATGTTCAAACCAAAGCCTCTTACTGTCAGGGGTGTTCATAAGGGTCTTATGGATATCGCTACCGTCACAGGCAATGGAGCTCAGGGAAGAAAGGTGGATGGAATCAAGAAGTTGCTTTCAGCTGCAGACGGGCATACAAGTGGAAAGGTTGACATCACTAAGGACAAGGGTGGCCCCAGTGAAGCCAAGTACGTCGTTCGATTCCTCGAGGGAAAGCTTCGTCTGGGACTGGCGGAGAAAAGTGTTCTGGTTGCCCTGGCTCAAGCAATGGTATGTCACGAGATCGAAGCAAAAGATCCTGGAAAAGTGCCAACCACGGAGCAACTTGCCAACGGCGAGTCAATATTGAAGGCTGTTTACAGGTAACGTCGCAAGTTCATTAAGGTAGTCATATGCTAATCTCCTTCATAGCAACCTTCCAAGCTATGATGTGATCATCCCAGCAATGATAGAGCACGGCATTATGAATCTTAAGGATAATTGCAAGCTTCAGCCTGGTGTGCCTCTGAAGCCTATGTTGGCGAAACCTACCAAGGCTATCACGGAGGTCCTCGATCGTTTCGAAGGTCAGACCTTTACTTGCGAGTATAAGTATGATGGAGAACGAGCACAGATCCATTACGTGGCGAAGGATTCTCCTCAGCAATATCGTGGTGCTGTTCCGGCTGCGACGAAGACAGCGACAGGTGGACTTGCAGCAATCTTCTCTCGAAATTCGGAAGACCTCTCGAAGAAGTACCCCGACATCTTGGCCAAGTTGAACACGTGGGTGAAGCCCGACACTAAGAGCTTCGTTCTTGACTGCGAGAGTGTCGGTTGGGATACCGTGGAGAAGAAAGTCCTCCCCTTCCAACAGCTCATGACTCGAAAGAAGAAGGACGTCAAGATCGAAGACGTGAAAGTCAAAGTCTGTGTGTTTGCATTCGATCTCCTATTCCTGAACGGCGAAGCAGTAGTCGAGAAGTCCCTCCGAGAGCGACGTGAGCTTCTACACAGCGCCTTCATCCCCATCGAAGGCGAGTTCGGTTTCGCAACAAGCATGAACGGGCAAGAAATCGACGAAATCCAGCACTTCCTCGACGAATCCGTCAAGGCCTCCTGCGAAGGTCTCATGGTCAAGATGCTTGACGGATCCGAAAGTGGTTACGAGCCCAGCAAGCGCAGTCGAAACTGGCTTAAGGTATATTGCATTGCATTATCTCTCCTTTACTTGCACAACACTAATGCTTTGGCTTCCAGATCAAGAAAGATTATCTGTCAGGCATAGGCGACTCTCTCGACCTCGTAGTCCTCGGCGCCTATTACGGCAGAGGCAAACGTACTTCCGTGTACGGCGCCTTCCTGCTTGCTTGCTACAACAGCGCCTCCGACACCTACGAAACTGTCTGCAACATCGGAACAGGGTTCTCGGAAGCCGTTCTAGAAGAACTCCATTCGCAACTCTCGTCCATCGTCATCGATCGCCCTAAGCCCTTTTACTCCCACAGCTCAGGCAATCAACATCAGCCCGACGTGTGGTTTGAGCCAAAATATGTTTGGGAAGTTAAGACTGCGGATTTGACGCTGAGCCCGAGATATAAGGCGGGATGTGGAGAGGGCGTCGATCCAAGTGGCGAGAAGGGCATTAGTTTGCGTTTCCCGCGCTTTGTGAAAGTCCGCGAGGATAAGAAGCCAGATATGGCGACGACGGGACGACAAGTTGCGGAGATGTATAGGAAGCAGGAGAGTGTTACGAAAAGCAAGGGTCCTGCTGTGGATGATGATTTCGAGTATTGAGAGGCTGGGGGCGAATTCTTCGGATCCCGGATAAGAAATGTAGTTGCATGGCTTGGGGTTGGCGTTTGGTTTGTGCATTTGCTGCGAGTATTTGCCTGACGTGCAGTAGGCGGGCGTGGATGTACTATGTTGTGTATATGTATGATTGCTTGGAAGAGGTTTAGTTATGATCACAACATGGCATGAAGTACAGCATATGAGCTACAACGTAATGAGCTATGGATCCCAACCTTTCCACGTGCATCTCTCAATGTCTATCAGGGCCCTTCTGTGTAACTCAACTTTCTCCTTTCATCCCAATCTGCATGAATTTGTTCTAGGCACTGTTGTCCTTGTCGACAGGTATTCTGCTGGCGATTGAACATTCAGAATCGATTAGTCAAGCAGCTGGGGGGCACTTCAGGGTCCTCCTCTGAAGCGTGCTTCGCAAATGCATCTGCTTCAAGTCTGGATGACCACATTGTCACTATGTCCAGAGAGCATTTCTCCAAATCGGCCATATCAACAGCGTCCGAAGTATAGTGACTTTGGTTTCTTTACAGACGAAGGAAATAATGGCACTGTAGATTGTGGCCACACTCAGGGAACTTTTTGAATGAAATAGTGAATTGGTTCCTGAGTTGTGTGTTCAATACTACTCTAAAAGCTGTCAAATAGATCCTTTCAGTCTCGATGCATAACATCTTCCATCCGGCTTAGCTGTCATGGCACGGCATCCGGCATCCGGCACAATATCCATTACCGCTGTACCACCATCCTGCCACGTGCATCTTCCAAAGTCCTCAGCCCCCAAGCCTTGCTGTCAGAAAGTTAATAAAAGTTATAGGACTTCCACTTATGCAGATAGAGTCTAACAAACACAAAGCTGGAGACACTGGCTGACTGAAAGAGAGTGATTGAGAGATCAACAGCCTGCCCTCCAATCACACTACAACCGAGTGACTGATAATGAAAGACCAATCAACAAAGCACTACATTCACTCTCTGTCTTGCCTAGGAGTACCCTCAGCAGAGCCGCGTATTTAGCAGCCCATTCTCTCCCGTGAACTCTGCAGATGGCTACTTCTTTGCAGTCCGTTCATGCCCCGGAGCAATGACGAGTTCGAATTTCTGCATGTGCTGAATATATTGTAACTGCAAACAAGTGCTATGATATGAGAAAGCTGCTGCTTATAACAGGGCTCTGACGTACTTCAGTATATGTTCGCTGGAGACGGGTCGACAACTGACCGGCCGCCCGCCAATAAACCAGTAATCCATGAAGACAGAGAGAAGAGGAAATACCAGCCTGTGGGAATAATGTAGGGTGTGATACAGATATACAAAAATAAAATCCGGTTTTCATGTAGTTTGGCATGCTTGCTTCCCGAGCACTGTTGAGATTTCGTGCTCGAACACGTTAAGTCATAAGTCATGAGGTCATGAGGAGACGTCCTCGGAAGAGTGAGATTCGCTGGTTGCTTTGGCTGCAATTGTTGAGTGAATATGAACGGCTCCAATTGAAAAGATCCACTTCTTGATTGCTGATGACACTCAGCAATCAGCGACTAAGTATAAAGACCACCAACCTGACATGTATCTCGCTTTGCCCTCGTATCTCAACCCCCCATCCCCCCACCCCAACGAAAGCACACCTTCTTCCCATCTTCAAGCTTGGAAGTAGAAAGAGGCCAATCAAGGAATATTTAGGAGTATGAAGCTCTTGTGCAGTATGTGTGTGATTCACATGCTTGCAGGATGAAAGAATTTGTGGATGAGAGTAAAGAGACACTGTCAATAGCGAGATTGGAATCGACAACATTATAATGGTCGACAACGACCTTCCTTCTGGTTTCAAGCTCAGGTGTCACTGCGCATCCTGGTGCCTACTTGGACCACATATAGAGTGATCACTTCGAAGGACCAGGTGTCAGAACTTTCATGGAAGGAGGGGTCCGCAGTGTCCGGTTATCGACGTGGAAGTAGGTTGTTGAGATAAATAAGTGACGAGGGTGTTCCTTTCTCTATAGGAACGAGAGAGTCTTCTGTTGACGAGGGGATGCCATGCCATTCACTGTGTTTACGCATTTGTGATGCCTATGGACAATTCATTGACTCCCAGCCTCCTCTCAGTCACTTGACATATGCCTCACAATCCCTTTCGAGCTTCCGTCTTCCAACACATCAAGCCATGACCTCCTGTCTCTTCTGAGCTTGCTCAAGCCCCGGTTCACCTCTGTTCTCGGCATACAGCCCCTTCGTCTGCTGTGCTTCGGCCTTTGCCCTCCATTTTCGCGCCCTCCTGATTCGTATCTCCACCTCCTTCATCTTCGCATCAATAGACACAAGTTTCGGTATAACGTCCTCCACAGACTTGATACTTTCGGATTGAGCCTGGCGCAGGGAGGAAGGAGTCAGGAGCCCGAACATGCGGAGAGGATCTTTTGTACCGAGGTTGCCTTTGGCATCCTCGCCTCGGTTTTCGTCTCCGGATAAGGGCTCATTCGTCTCCTCCCGGCCGTTATTGGGGGCCGTTGATATCGTAAAGCATGCTGTGTCGACACTCTTCTCCTTCAACGCCTCCCCCTTCTCCGAGCCATGCCCCGCGGTCGTTGATGACGTGCTTCCCTCCAAACGTCCTCCTTTAGCCCTCGTAGACGTTGCTGCTGTGTCTCGTTCCACATCATCCGAACTCCGTCCTCCTACGGCATGATGGCCTTGCTGTAGCCCTCCTGCTACTGGTGTGGCAGTATCCGAACTTGGGACGGTGATACGACATACTCGTGTTGCTTGCATACGCGCATCGTAGAAGTCGGCTCCATAGCGAATTCCTCTTTCGGCAGAGAAGTTGGCTCGGGATATGTGCTGATGGACCTGTCGTCATCAATCTATGCCCAAACTACACGGAAATTGGAGGGAACTTACAGAAGATTGCAAGACAGATAGTTGAGATCGCAAAGTAGTATATTGATCCAGAAGCTCCAGATAATGCTCAAGCAGCTGGTCGATCTCTTCAGAAAGACCCGCAGCTGTAGTCGTCGGGGCCATGTTGGACCAACTCGAATGGCTCTGTTTGAGAATGTCTGTGATAGTGGCCAGACGAAGTGATAGTGAAGTATTTATCTTTCGGTGCAGCTTTGTCACATTGGATAACTACTTTTTCAGTGGCTCTGGATTGTCAGTACCCCAGGCGGGCCACGCGAGTTGGACGCGTCGTTGGTGGCTGGGGTGGAGGATCAATTTCCAGGAGTGTAGCTAGGATCCCTGGTTCGGGAATCATGTTGCAGGCTTCTAATACGAGCCATGCTGCTGGGAAACAATGCCCCCCAATTTCAACAAATATCGTGTCCCAAGGGAAAATAATCATGAGCGCAAAACAATAACATCCGGGGCCCTTCTATCCCTCTGCGCGCAAGAATCTCTCTTTGCACTACTGCTGGTGGATCAGCCAATTTGATCTCCCCCAGTATTACCAGTCGAAATTTCAAGGAACAAAGCGTATTCGCCGTTTCACGAGTTTCCTGGAAGTCACGACGCCAAAGAAATACTGAATCACAATTTGTCTGATCGAATCAAAAACGGATTAAACAGTAGAGCATATTTACAACCCTCGCCCGCCAACCCCATCAAACTTCCTCTCATCCTTGCTACGATCATCACTGTTCTCCTGAAAAACGCCATCATCCTACCCATCATCATTGCAACATCCCCCCCAAACTTTAATCCATCATCAATCTCGGAGGTAAAAGTTGCTCTATTTAGGAGGAGGAGTCTCGCGTTCTCGTCGTCCCAATCTTCATCAGCTTGTTCGCTCGTCCTTCCACTCGTGCATTTTATTAGCCGTAGTGGAAAGCGAAATCGAACCAGCCGAAAAAAGGGCCAGCTTTATCGACAAAAGAAGCGTGCAACGCCTTGCTCCTCCAGGGACTCGTGCCAACAAGTCAACAATCAATTCTCCGATCAAGCTCACCGACATCACCACGTCATACCTCCAAGTCGTTCGCGACCGAGTCGCCGCGTACAGAGAGCATCCATCCCAATTCTTTGTCAGCGAAACGAACGCGAGTAGGAGTTAGCTGTCTCAGGGCGAGTTGAAAGGAATAATGGTCGTCGCAACGATAAAGTTCGTCTTCCCCTCCTTGACTTGCAGATGCTCGGACATGGCGTGTTACATTTGGATGGCAGCTATAGATTCGCGTTTTCAGGGAATGAATGCTAATGTGATGGTGGGATAGATGCGTGGTCGTCGGTGATGGTGCCGTGGGCAAGACTTGTCTGCTCATCAGCTACACAACAAACAAATTCCCTTCCGAATACGTCCCTACTGTCTTCGACAACTATGCAGTCACTGTTATGTGAGTTTCAACTAATCCGATCCCCATCACGATCTATCCTAAAACATCACAATTCCCCAAATGCGGCATAAGCCCCACGTACACCACTTCTGGAATCCACAATTCTAACATCTCAATGCCCCAGGATCGGCGACGAACCATACACACTCGGCCTCTTTGATACCGCAGGACAAGAAGATTATGACCGCTTACGTCCCCTCTCCTATCCCCAGACCGACGTCTTCCTAGTCTGCTTCTCCGTCACCTCCCCCGCATCCTTCGAAAATGTCCGCGAGAAATGGTTCCCAGAAGTACACCACCACTGTCCGGGCGTGCCTTGCCTGATCGTCGGCACCCAGACCGATTTAAGAGATGATCCGAGTGTGAGGGAAAAGTTGGGCAAGCAGAAGATGAGTCCGGTCAGGAAGGAGGATGGTGAACGGATGGCGAAGGAGCTGGGTGCTGTCAAATACGTCGAGTGTAGTGCGCTTACGCAGTATAAGCTGAAGGATGTTTTTGATGAGGTGAGTTTCCCTCAGATTGGATAGGAATGGGGGAGATGGGATGGGATGGAGGGCTAATGGGATTTTGGCAGGCAATCGTAGCAGCATTGGAACCACCCGCACCCAAGAAGAAGCACCGAAACTGTTTAATTCTCTAACGCCCACCGGCAGCAGTTTTGTTTCAGCATCTCCTTCCGTCGCATTTAGAGCATCTGGCCCGCCTCCCCTTCGAAAGCAGCCATTGAAGCATACAGAGGTGTATTTGTGTAGCGTTGCGGTGTTGTGTGCAGCAGAGGTTCAACGAGGAAATTGAATAGAAGGAAAGAGAGGAGAGGGAGGGAATTAACACTTCAGCAGATGGAACACTTCTCATATTCGTCATTTCGATCAATCCAAGGGCGCTGGGGGGCTTAGCGATTGATATTTTGATTCAAAGTCATACGGTACTTGTTTCCCTAAGTACCGATCACAGTACGGGACTTCGTTTTCTATATGGCGATTGAGGTGTAAATGCAATATAAAGATTTTCTTTTGACTTGCCTGGCCATCTTGATTTGCTACAACACCTATTTTCCCCAAACAGAATCAGCCTCGGGAGATGCCAAGGATTCAGGAGTTCCCTTCCATCTAAGAAGCCTCGGCCAGTGCTAGACGAGTCGGGGCTCCTCAGCCCTCCGACTTAGATAATTCGTACTGATGCTTCCCATTGAACGTTTTCCAGGTCATACACAATGTGAATGCAATGACACATGACATTACACACAAATAGTCAGCCTTGTCGGATCCAGAATCCCTTTTGGTAAAAGTCCTCAAAAGTGGGAGGCCGCTCTTAACGCTGTGGAGCTTATCACTCACGCCCTTTGTGGACCACGATAACGTAATTGGCGGCCAAACCTCCTTCTTTCTTCAACAAAATATAAAACGTGCCCATATCCAACTTCCTCCCCTTCAAGTCTTCTTTGAATTTATCAAGTGATAGAAAAGAGAGAGGAAAGGTTAAATATGAGATTCGGACCGACTTTGCTCCTGGCCGGAATATGCGGGGTAGTGGTGGGGCATGAAGCTTTGCATGGGAGGGGAAAACAGATTCCTTTGCATGAGCAGGAGTTTGTGCAGGACAGTCCCGAGGAGTTGGAGAGAAAGTGGAGTTTTGAGGTTAGTTTGTCTTTTTGGCACTCGTATGCAAGAAGTCGGCCCTCAAGTCTTCCAGTGAAGATGGATTGAAGTCATGTAGCTTCTACTTACTACAGTTTTTAAGTGTTTTTGTATCTAAAGGAGGAAATAGGAGATGGCAGTGAATGGTTGAAGGGGAATGGATTCGGTATGGGGCTGGGATCAAGTGGTCTGAGGGAACGATCGAAAAGCTTGTAAGAGAGTGAGGTTGGAAGGAACAGAGCTGATTGGGAACAGTGGGGATTCTCAGGGATTTCTACATTCGCACATCTTCAGCATACGAAATGTTTAACGTCAACGGATACGCTATTTGATATTGCGATTTTGGGTGTGCCGTTTGATACAGCTGTCAGTTATAGACCCGGTACGTCCTCCCACACTCTCATTCCGCTCCTGTGTCTCCTTCTCAAGCTCTTTCGATACGGTTCCATTCTCTCCACTAATTCCGGAAAGAAAAGGGAAATTCAAATTCATATAAGAAATGATACTGACAGATACCAGGAGCACGTTTCGGCCCCCGCGCCATCCGCGCAGCCTCAGCCCGCCAAACATCCTTCCGAGGCTTCAACCCCCGCGCGGGCATGAACCCCTACACATCATGGGCCTCTATTATTGACTGTGGCGATGGTTCGTGTTTTTGGCTCTCTTTCTTCCTATTCCAGATGGTTTTAAGGAGTCGCCAGGCTCGATTCTCTTGAGTCATCTCCTAACTTCGTCTCTGAGACAAACTCCGTTCTCTTGGTCATTTCTAAAAGAATAATGCTGATTTTGAGATCCTGAATAGTCCCCGTGACGCCTCTCGACAACGCCGTCGCCCTTTACCAAATGACGTCCGCGTACCTAGAGCTTGGGCATCGCTCCCCTTCTTCCTCCACTCTCAAATACCCCAAAATCATCTCCATAGGCGGTGATCACTCTCTCGCTCTCGCAGCACTCAGGGGGTTAAACAAAGTATTGGGTCAACCGGTGGCCGTCCTGCATTTCGACGCGCATTTAGATACGTGGCATCCGGCGAAATACCCGTCTCCTTGGCCCAGCGAGCAGGCGCAGTTTAATCATGGGAGTATGTTCTGGATAGCCTCAAATGAAGGCCTAATCCTGAACGGTTCCAGCGTGCACGCCGGTCTCCGCACTCGTCTTTCGGGCGATGACTGGGACGATTACGCAGACGACGAACGGCAAGGTTTCTTGCGTATCTCCGCGGACGATATTGACGATTTGGGCGGTCCGAAAGGCGTCATCAAAGCCATCATGGATCGCATCGGCACAGAGACGCCGGTGTATCTGTCCGTGGATATTGATGTCCTGGATCCGGGCTTGGCGCCTGGGACGGGCACACCGGAGGCTGGAGGGTGGACAAGTAGAGAGTTGATTCGGATTCTGAGGGGGATTGAGGGACTGAATGTTGTGGGTGCTGATGTGGTGGAGGTTGCGCCTGCTTATGATGGCGTTGGCGAGCAGACTGCGTTGGCGGGGGCGCAGGTTGTTTATGAGATTTTGACGGGGATGGTTAAGAGGGGGTTGGTTGATATGGGGAAAGTGGCGGAGGTGCCTGGAAGAGATGGGAAGGGGGGGAGGGAGGAGAGGGCGAGGGATGAGTTGTAGCTGAATGTTTGTGAGAGCGGATGCGGTTGAGGTTGCGCGTGCTTATGATGGTGTTGGAGAGCAGACTGCGTTGGCGGGTGCGCAGGTTGGGTATGAGATTTTGATGAGGATGGTTAGTTAAACCGAGAGGCGAGATGGTAATGGAGTTATTGGTGGCAAGGGTAAAAGTAAGGATGAGTTGTACGTTGGGGAGCTGTTTGTTGGGAGGCGATTAGGGGTGGAGTTGGTCATGAGGAGGTGAGCTGCAGTGTGTTGGGTGGGAAAAGCATTACTGGGATGGAAGAAAGATTGAGGCTTGCCCTGACTTCGTGTTTTGGGAAAGTAGACTGCAGGATGAATCTGATCCCATCCAGCTTCCTATCTTCATCCATCAAAAGACCTGATTCGTTCATCTCAACCCATTAACCAACTTTTTTCCCTTTCATAATTTGGGACATTGAACGGCCCTGCACTCCAGTGGTATTTTTGCTGATTGGGTCGCTACAGCGACGAGTAGGATTAGTTATTCCATGGCGTAGCAAGGCTCTCGCCAAAGCTTATCCCAAGGAAGTTGTGCTTTCCTTCGGCCTTGTCCCAAACACAATCTTCCCAGAAATAAACACAACATTCTCCGTTATGGAAGTGCTTGCAGGCGTATCAAGTGCTTTCGCAGTCGAGTCACTCGCCATTCAACTCGGCGAGAACATCAAAGCCCTTGCGATTTCTTAGACCGTATCCAAGGCCCTCCGAAGGAGGTCCTGTCAATCGTCAAGGATCTAGCGATTATCGGAGACGTCGCTGATGGGCATTCGAAATGAAAGCAAGGCTCCTAGACCGTATACACACACCTTGGTTATAAGTCCCAGGGCTCTACGTCGATGTTCGGATTGTGTCGAGGAACTGAGAGTATTCTTGGCAAAGTATAAGCCAGGTCTTGCCTCATCGAGTCGTGTCTCCCAGAAATGGGGCGCTTGCAAGGCCACGTGGAAGACTAAGGAGATTCGGAGTTACAGAGAGAGGCTTAAGGATTCTACTATGACCTTACTACTTACCAGACAGGAGTCATTGAGGTATGAAATTCTCTCCCGTGCTTCTAAGTGCACACCTACTGACACGATGAGTCGTACCACATCTATGTTACACGAAAGTCATGAGCAGCACCTTGCTGCTTTTAGAAGCTTGACGAGAATCACGAGTCTTGCCAAGAAAGCTTAGCTGCTATTGAACGGAACGTACAAAGCTTAGTTATTGTTCAGAATTCCAAAGTTCAGGTTTCGTCGCAAACGGCCTCACTGGGCGACGCAGGGCATTTCGTAACTCCGCGAAAGAAGATTCACGAGGCAACTTCAGCAATTACGAACCCAGTTCTGAGACGTGCAATCCTTGAAAATATTCAAGACGCGACTCTGGAGTGTGGCTTGGACGAAAAGAAAAGGAATTAGTAAACCTTCCGGAATGCACCTCGAAAGAAACTGCTGAGCTGTTCTTCAGCAAAAAACCATCTTTGGGGTAGTCTATGTGACCACGGCTGCATTCAATCATTTACGCGGAAGTCCAAGCGCTAGGAATCACTCAGATCCTGAAGGCCATGTAATCCAGACTACGGTTGTCTATCATCCTGCGCAATGGCTTCGAGCATGTATGTACATTCAATCAAGGCTACTATTTGACATATTCTATGTCTTCCCGGGGCCTGGACTTTAGTCTCAAGACTTATCGAGCGGTACCCGATAATGCGGTAATCTTTGATTACTGTAAGTTAGGAGACATCATGTCAGCTCGGATCCTGTCCGACCAAGGTCTAGCCTCTCCTTGGGGCATAGATTCAAAGGGATTCACGCCTCTTTTTGTAAGTGCAGTTCTATCTCCATGCAGCTTTTGAGAGAAACGAAGGCCCCCAAGGTTGCCGCACGATACGCCCAACCAGAGTTGTGTAGGTTGCTTATTCAATGGAGTGCCGATGTCAGCATACGAAGCTGGGCAGGAACGTAAGTTTAAATCTTTCTATATCGAGAATCATGAATCTAAGTGATTGGCAGAAGCATTATTGAATGGGCGTCGCTCTAGTCCCGGACATAGAAACTCAAATTAAATGCTCTTACCGCGTGGATACTCTTAGATGTTTCTGGACGATGTGGAAATATGGGATGAAATGAACTGTAGTGGTCTTCTGGGACTGCGGCGGCTGATCACCGTGCATTGTAGCCATCAGTCATGCTCCCACCCACCGTCATACCATGCAACATTTGAGTGGGTATTGCCAGTCCTGCAACCAGAAGTTGATATCTCAGTTCCCGCAATAGCGCATACATTTGCATACCTTCTTCACCGAGCCATGGACCACTTCACACAAAACCCCTTGAGCGAATAATCTCTGCAACTGGCCTTAAGTCCCTCAATAGCTTCGATGTCACAGCATGATTTTCTCCTACACACTTCCTGGTGTTAAGGATGGCTAGTAAGAAATACGAGAATGCTACGCGGTATCTGATTGGGCATGGTCTCAACTTCCATGCCGTGGCAAATACAGAGGAACATTCCAGAGCTATTGAGTACAACGGAATGCGCGATCAAACTCCTACCAGCATTGCAAGGAGACGCTCTCTTTCATTCTTCAAATTCCGCAGTTTGCTTCAGGCTTGCAACCTTGATATTACAAGCTTTGTAGCGGATGAACTGGACCAGAAACGTCTCAAAACCGCTGGGTGGAGTAAAGCATCGCTCCAAGCTTTGTTTAATCTCGAGTTCAAACCAGAGAATATAAAAAAGAGTCATTGCCAGAGCACAAATCCACAATTATAGCACGATACCTGGTGTGTAGACCGCGAGCCTTGGTGGGAGGCAGCGTTATCAAGAATTCGAACGTCAGAGAATTGTCACGTCCAGACGCTGAATGAGGATGAGGAAGCTGGCTGCAAGAAAAACTTCGCATTTGTTGAGAATTATTGTCACACTTTGGAAGCGTACAGACGTCAAATTCAGCCTGGAAGTAAAAGGGTCTTGGAAGATGAAATTGAGGACTCTCCGTTTTTGATCTGTACCTCATACTTGTAACAAATTTATTCGGTGGGCCCATGCAAATCTCTATCGAGGGCTCAATCTAGTTACTTGTACGTGTTCCAAGTGGATAGACTTGACTACACGATTCACACTTGTAGTGACCGGAATCTGGGCAAATACCTGCAAAATGACATGAGTTTACCTCCCGACCGCATGCGCAACCTTCACCACACTAGATTGTTAGCTGTTAAAATTTTGGACCGAGTTGCACTTTAACTTACACATTTCCACCACCTTTTCAAATACACGTATACTGGAGATTGCGATCGTATTTCGTCTTTGACCAGAGTTGTGCTGTTTTCAATGCCGTTTCTGCTTCCCTCGATCTGGGGTTTGACTTCTGTTTGATTCTTCATCGTCAATTCAACTTAGTACGTTGATCAACCCTTGAAATCGATTGAAGAACATGTGTGAGGTAGAAAATACTAACACTGACATTTCAGCCCTTTGAAGACATATTCTCACAATCCGATGAGAAAAGATTTACAAGATATTCCTGCGCAGACTCTGTTCAATTTCAATGCATTTCATGAGGAACGACTATTATGGATTACCTAAATAGCATAACTCCGTTTTGATGGAGAGCGTTTCTCGATATATTTCTAGATGCAGTAGTTGCGTCATGAATGATGCGTTGGCAGCTACGCCTGGTTACTGAATGTCATGTGGCCGAACGGCCAAATCCCGATACTCTACCATGCCTCTTCCTCATCCTTTCATCACGCCTGCCATTCGAGAACTGCGCTGACCATGTAACTCGAGGGACGGTAATTCTATTTCTATTATCTGGAGATGTGCTATGTTGAATTGGCGTGATTTGCCTAGAGGCCTATTTACAGAAAAGCAAGAACGTCTTTCGTTTGTCTTTTCCCAACAACCACCCAGCCGTCATTCTCTGCCAAATCTTCATTCTCCTTCTCATTCTTCCCCGGCTCTGGATACTTCCTCAAATGCTCAACTGCCCACCTCACCTCCTCCCCCAGTACAGGAGGTGTTCTCCCTTCCCCCCTTAGCCGTGGTAGTCCCGCAATATCATACAACTCCTCCAGCCAGCCCAACGTCTCTCCCGTCTCCCATTCAATATCATGGAACTTCTTTCCCTCCCTCCTCACCCTTGCTTCTCGTTCTGTTTCCCACCTCTCCATCTCCTCCACCCCCCTCTTTAGCAATCTTCCCCCATCACTGCCAGAGAAGATCCTCGCGAGAGCGATAGCCTGGTATTCGAAACTCCGAAACGTCAAAACCCTTGGCATTCCGACGATCCCCAACGTCTCTGGAAAATCGCGGAAGAACGTGTGAAGATACGTCTTGATCAATTTGTTTGAGTTGTAGTCATATATTTCTCGACCATTATTTTTGCTGTTCCAGAACGGGAAGGAAGCCTTGTATCCAGTGCAATAGATGACCGAATCCACATCATCGAGATAAGTGTCGTCTTCAAACACAATTCTTCCGCTTGGCAAGAAATCCCTAATTATGGGCTTCCACGCAATGCCAGGAGGAGGTTCATCTCCGTCCCAACGCGATGGCGAGCGACGCGATTGGTAGACGGGGAGGTAGGCTGTCTGAGTGAGTTCGGCAGTAACGTCGTGCCCGGAGGCTGAGTTACCTATTATGAGAACCCTTTTACCTCGGTAGATGGAAGGAGAACGATAGGTCTTGGAGTGGGTTACTCGGTTGGGGAATAGCTCTATGTAGCGGGAGAGGCCTTTGACTTCAGGGATATAGGGAATAGAATAATGCCCATTTGCCAGAACAACAGCATCGAATTCTTCTTCCCACCATACGTCTACGTTTTGGATTGGGTCTTGTTTCCTGAGCGTCAATTTCCATCTTTTATGCCCTTGGTTTGGAGATGGAATTAGGGAAACATCTTCAACTGTAGTGTTGAGACTTAGTAGATTATCTGTTTTGTGCTGGGAGAAGTAAGACTCGATGTATTGGCGCGGGATGTGGTGCGGAACAAAAGGTCCATACGGGAAGGGGATATCAGAGAAGGACATTGCTATGGAGGGTACGTTGGTTCTGCGTTCCATTAGATGAGTGGATATAGACGGGAGTAAAGAGAGAAGCTTACGTGAGCGAGTTGTAGATCGGTGTCTGGGTGTATCTTTCTTGATGATTCGGAGACGTTGTTCTAGGGAGGTCATTGGGTATGGCGAGGGGGGGATCTAAATCTTTAGGAAGACTTCCTGGATGAAGGGGAAGGTTTGGTTTGGTTGAAGGGTCATAGATCCTATGTTCTTGTCAAGTTACTGAACATAACAGCAGGTACCAGGGATAATACCATGTTCCTCCAGCACTCTCCCTTCTCTCAAAAACTTGGATTTTCTTGAAATGTTTTTCTGCTTCAAAAGCAGCAGCTGTTATTGCGCCTGTTTATTGTGAGTTCAGGTCGAAGCTGCAATAGAGGAAGTAGCCAATTACCTGCTGCGCCAGCACCGATTATAGCGACGAATCTAACGCGGTCTTTGTCGCCCATGGTTTTAATGCTTAATTTTCTTTTGCTTCAAAGCCCACAAACCTCAGAAGTCTGGATAAAATACTTTTATTACAGCTCAGATACAAGTGTCTTGCTTATCAGAGACATTCCTTCAGCTTATGTGGGGTGTTGGGATTCGTAATTCTCACATGACATTTCGCCATATTATGGTCACATGCAAGGAAAAGTTTATAGAATTGTAAAGAAAATGGGACGAAATAGAATTATTTGTATGGCCAAAGTTATCGCTTTTTCCAGCATATGATTTGTCTTTACTTGGCCCAGTGGAAAGGTGATAACGAGAAGCAGCACAACTAGCCGCTTTCGAGGATTTTTCGATAGTTAACAAGTTTCCTATTTTGCAGCAGTTTCGACAGAAGTTTTAGAAGTTATAATTGCCCTACTTCGAGAAACTGAAATACATCGGTGTTGCGGGAGGCGTATGAGAATGCTTGCGGCAGAGAGCGGGACGCTGTTTCTAAATTCCCAAACGTTCCAGCGTTCCAAGAAAGTCGTTATCTAGATATAGCAACATCTGTCTTGGAGCTGAGTGATTCTAGAGTACATGTGTTTCTCCCTTTGCGTCTCCGGCGGTGTCTATGTATCAACAGCAAGCTCAACTCTGGGTGTTTACATCTTCATCTTCAATCATAAAACTATCGGCATCGGACAATAGTGATACCACCGGTATTGGCAGACCCAAGCGCTTTCTTAACACCTCCTTCATCTCAACCAGAATAAGATAATAGCATTAGACAAGAAAACCATATTCTATTTTCCTAAACCTATAGATAATAAGGAGGGTCAATAGTATACTATTTACTAGCAGAAACTCCTTACTTTTATAGTCAAAATTAACCTATCTTTTCAACTTTTTAAGTAGCCCAAATTCAACAATCTTATCAGTATTTTGAACGTTATAATATGCCTGACTATTACATAAACCTTTACTTAAGACCTTGAAACCATATTTGATTTAGCAAAAGAGAGATTAAAGGTAAAACTTAAGGCGCTGTAATAGGAATATAGGGACCCTAGGGAAGCCCCCGAAGAGGCTGACTTCTCTGCAAACTTTGCTGTCTGATGACACAGGCGAACGACAACGGTGAAGTATTCGTACAGATATGTTTGAAGTTTCTTCGACCGAGGGCAAAGCGCAGCCATTGCTTGATATCGTGGGGCGGACCGTCCAACGGTCATGAAGAAAACAGACAATTTATCCAGATAGGATAGGAAGCAATGTTATTGAGTTTAATTCTATGAACCCTTTCCGGGAAATGGACACGGTTCTGGATGTAACCGAGAGGAACAATTTGAGCCATGCCTGCCGTCACTCGGGTATTGTATGAGGTCTTGCATATTCCACTGGAAGTGGAGAGCCACTTTCTCATCTTTCCTGATCAAGACACCCTTGTGATTTCAAGGCCTTTCAAATCTCCTCGCCTCCAATCTTCTATGACACTCACATAATCCGCAACTCCCCTGCCCCAGATAGCGCCTCTCGCCGCCTTCATCTGTTCCTCCGGTCCCCCAGACCTTCGATCAATCTCTCCTTCCATATTCAAGTAACTAGGTGTGCAACCAACCAGCGACGCAAAACCCGCCGCTCTAGCCATAATCTGCATGGACCAATCCTCTTCCGCTTGCACTGTCGGCTCGATCACAAAATCGTACTTCTCTCCCGAAGCACTCTGCTCTTCGATCTTCCGCGCCGCCTCAGAGACAATATACGCGACATGTGATGCCAACTGGTCCAGCACGAACATGTGGTTCGCCGTCGCGGCAGCCTGGTGCATACCAGGGAAGAAGAGATTCGGGAAGCCGCGAGTGATGACGCCGTGTAGCGTTCCGACATTCTCGGCCCATTTCTGGTCTAGGTTACGCCCATCGCGGCCGGTAATAGACATGTTTGCGCGCGCAGCGGGACTACTAACAGAAGGGATCCGGAAGCCTGTACTGAATATCACGACGTCGAGTTGGTATTCTGTGTTGCCGACCAAGATGCCATGTTCGCTGACGCGGTCTACGCCCTGTCCATTAGTGTCGACAAGAGTGACGTTGGGAAGGTTGAAGCTTTGAAGGTATTCGTCGTGGAAACAGGGCCGTTTGCACCAGGTGGGGTACCAGGGCTTCAGCTTCTCAGCAGTATTTGGATCTTGCACGATCTTCTCGACACGGTCGCGGATCATGTCCTGGTGTGGAAGGTCCATGGCGTGTAGGGATGCAACATGGGCAGGTATCGAATCAGGCTTGACTTCAGCCGGGCCTCCAATTATGGCACTGTATTGCGGTATCTTGGTCCATCCATCGTCAACCATGTCAATGGGTGGCCTGGGGAAGCTATTCGATACATGTGCGTTGAAATTCTCGCGTCTTTCCTTCTGCCAGCCCTTTTTGCCTTCTGTTTCACGGGTCCACCACTCTACATTCGTTGGATGGTTCCCTCGCACATTCACCGCAGAGGGCGTGCGTTGGAACACATATAGCCTCTCTGCCCATTTTGCTAGCTGGGGAACGGCTTGAACGGCTGTAGCGCCTGTGCCAATGATACCGACCCTCTTGCCCTTGAGATTGGTAAGAGAAGGATCTGTCGATGAGCCTCCTGTAAAATTGTAATCCCAGCGAGATGTATGAAAACTATGACCCTGGAATCTCTCGATTCCAGGAAGATCGGATATCTTGGGGAAGTGAAGGACGCCGGAAGCGGTAACAACAAAGCGCGATCGAACCATGACGTCTGTTCTCTCTTTGCCCGATTTCTTCTGCGTCAATTTGGCAACCCATTCGCTTTCATTGTTATCCCATTCCAAATCCTTTGCTTCTGTCTGAAACATTGCCTTGTCCTTCAAATGCCACTTCTCCGCAATGCTCTCGGCATATTCTCTCAGTTCAGATCCAGATGCATATTTGTGCTTCGGCATGTAGCCCATGTCCTCTAAGAGAGGCATATAGATATAACTCTCCACGTCGCACATAAGGCCCGGGTACCGATTCCAGTACCAAGTCCCCCCAAAACCGCCGGCGGAGTCCACAATGCGTATATCTTTCACAGGAATTCCTGCCTCAATCAGGCGAACCGCAAAGAGAAGGCCACCAAAACCTGCCCCGATTATGAGGAACCCGCAGCGATCACCTGTTTTGAGAGCTGGAATTTCGTTTTCGGGAGCATTGGGATTGACCCAAGGGTCATCATAGAACTGTTTGAATTTGTCTGACTTGGAGAGGTCGACGTATTGCGAGATGCTGTCTGAGCGAAGTCGTTTGGTGCGCTCTTCCCTATATTTTTGCAGAATTGCCATCGCGGCCTCCGGGCTGCTGGGGATTGAATTGTCACCCATGATTTATCTCGTTGTCTATCAAATGTTTGGAGGTTGATAGTGTGAAGATAGATTCGCATTCGCTATATACAATTATGTTGCAAAATGCTGTTTTGAGACTGAGTCTCCCACACCGCAGTGCTAATTATAAAGGTTAGCGCTCACAACATTAGACCTCACCGAGAATAGCCTATAGAGCTATCTCGGGCGGTTCGAGAACCTTGGAAATTAACCCTTGTTGAAGTACGGAGAGCTGCATGTCAGCTTAATTCGCCAATGATCAACTAATAATACCCGACCACTTGCATACGAACTCGAACACGAACCGCACTTGCATTAATTCAACTGC